>ONZH01013463.1:0-99958 GCA_900303285.1 Rhinella marina
CAGTCTCCTCTCGGTCCTTTTGTCATAACTCATGTGTTTAATCCTGTATCTTTCAATGTTGCGTTGCCCACGGAATGGCGGGTCCACAATACTTTTCATAAAAATCTGCTAAAGCGCTTTGTTGACCCTGTTGTACCCCTCCCTCTCCGTCTGTTGTGGATGGAGATCTTGAGTATGAGGTGGAGAGGGTTCTGGACTCTAGGTTGGTGAGGAATTCCCTTCAGTACCTCATCCATTGGAAGGGATTCGGTCCAGAAGATAGATCTTGGGTCCCTGCTAGGATGTGCATGCACCCCGGTTACTGAGATTGTTTTCACCAGAGTCATCCTTCTAAACCATCTCTGAGTTCTAAGGGTCCCGGAGGCCCCTCCTGGAGGGGGGGGTACTGTCAGGACCGGCAGTCATGGCACCCATTCTGCTGGTCCTGTCTCTGACTCTGGTGGCGATGTGGTTGCCCGTCGCCAGGCTTCTTCCGCTATTTCGTCAGGCTCCTTCTCCAGCCGACGGTCCTCTGGCTGTGGATGCGTGTCCAGGCAGGGGACGCGCATGACGATCATAAGTGCCAGGGACGTGGCTGGTGTGCACACTCGCTCGTGGCCTGGTTCTGGTCGCCGGAAAACGCGAGCTATATAGTCTATTTTCTGTTCTTTTGGTATCTCATGAGTTAAGTTTTGTTACTTGCTTTCTCCTCCCAGTCAGCTGGTTGGGTGGAGTCTGCTAGGTATTTAAGGCCCTCAAATGTTAACCTTGCTGCCAGTGTTTGGAGTTTCCTTGCTACTACCTGGTTTGTCATTTTTGCTCTGCAGTTTAGACTCTAGTTGTTCTTTGACCCTTGGCGTGTTTTTGACTACTCTTTGCTTGCTGATTTTGTTCCTGACGTACTCTCCTGGTTTTGACGCGGCTACCTGACTATCCATTTGGTTTTTGTTTGTCTGTCTTGTTTGTCTTCCCTTCCCCTGCACTTTTGCTAGTGTATTTCAAGTCTTCAGGTTGTCGGCTCAGGGGTTAGCCTGAGTGGGCAATAGGCAGGGAAAGGGGTTGGGATTAAGCTTAGGGATCACTTACCCCTTATCTGTGTATCCCAGCCCTGACAGAAACACTGGCCCAAAAGAGGCCTGCAACCTGCATACGTCCAGCTACGTTCACTCCACCTATGGAGCCTATGTCAGCTGTGGTCGCACAGGTCCAGGCCTTGACCAAGTTGGTTCAAGATCTGGCTATCCGCCTTCAGGTTCAGGAAGACATGCATGCTATGGCCCCGGTGCCACCTCCGGCCGTTCAGTCACCTGCACCTGAACCTAAGGTTCCCCTTCCTGACCTTTTTTCTGACAATCGTAAGAAATGTTTTTCATTTTGGGAAGGGTGTAAACTTTATTTTTCTTTACGATCTCGGTCCTCTGGGACAGAAGCGCAAAAGGTGGGGTTGGTTATGTCTCTCCTGCGAGGTGACCCGCAAAATTGGGCACTTTCCTTACCTCGTGATTCACCTCTGCGTTCTTCTCTGGACAGTTTTTTTTCTGTACTGGGTCAGATTTATGATGAACCAGACCGACCTGCGTTAGCGGTTTCCTACTTGTTATCCCTCTGTCAGGGTAGACAAATGGCGGAAGAATATTGTGCTATGTTCAGACAGTACGTGACGGACTCGGGGTGGAACGATCAGGCCTTTAAAGACCTATTCATGACCGGCCTCTCAGACCAGGTAAGACTTGTTATTAGCTCATGCAGAACCTAAAACTCTTGACGAAGCTATGACCCTCGCCATCCGGGCAGATCGACGCCTAAGGTCCAGATGACCACCTCGGGTGTCTCCCGCTCCTCGGCCGACCCTCAGTCCGGTCTCATCTCTACCTGGGCCTGAACCAATGGAGCTTGGCAGTATCACCCCAGAGCAGAGGAGGGAACATCGCTGGAAGAATCGACTATGTTTCTACTGTGGGAGTCCCGAACATCAGCTAAATGCCTGTCCCAAGAAGTCACAGCAGGAAAACTTCCGCTCCTAGGCAGTTGTCGGGAGGACTTCCTAGGAGCTCAGGTACTCCCTAAAATTTCTAAAATGTTTTTGCCCTGCACTATTGAGGTCCAGTCAGCCTCATGTACAGGTCTGGCTTTTCTGGACTCGGGTGCAGCTGCTAATTTCATCGACTTGGATTTTGTGTCCCAGGTTTTGTCTTCCATGATTCCGTTGTCCCCTCCTATCCTAGTATCAAGTGTGGATATGACCCCATTGCGTGCTGGTTTGGTCAAATTCCGCACCCCCGAGATAAAATTGGTGGTGGGTGCACTAAACATAGAATATTATTCTTTTCTGGTTATGAAAAATGTGTCGGTGAACGTTATCCTGGGGATGCCTTGGCTCCAGGAACATAATCCAGTTATTGACTGAGGTACACTGGATCTTGTTCGCTGGGGTCCTCAGTGTAAGGCCCATATGTCTCAGGTCTCGCTCTGTACCACGATTGCATGTGATGCTGGGATCCCGGAGTTTATCTCTGATTTCGCAGATGTATCCTCCAAACCCCTGTCTCAAGTCCTTCCTCCTCATAGGGATTTTGACTATAAGATAGATCTCTTGCCCAAAGTCAAGCTGCCTAAGGGTCTTCTGCTCTCACAAACCTCAGGCCATGTGCATTTTTCTCTAAAAAATTCTCTTCATGTGAAAGAAATAATGATATTGGGAATCGCGAGCTCCTTGCCATCAAATGGGCTTTTGAAGTGTGGCGCCATTTTTTGGAGGGAGCTCTTCACCCAGTGACAGTGATCATAGACCATAAAAACCTGATGTATCTTGGTAGTGCAAAACGTCTCAATGCTCGTCAGGCCAGATGGGCCTTGTTTTTCTCACGTTTTAATTTTGTTGTTACCTACCGACCGGGTACGAAAAATGTTAAAGCTGATGCTTTATCCCGGAGTTTCGGTATTCCTGAGGGTTCGGAGTCTGAGTCTGGTAACATTTTACCTCCAGGTATTGTACTGGCAGCTGTCTCCTCTCACCTCTCTTCTCAAATTCTTGCTGAACAAAATTCTGCTCCTAAAGACCTTCCGGAAGGCAAATTGTTTGTTCCCATGTCTTGCCGTTTGAGAGTGTTAGAGGAGACACATTGTTCAGTGCTAGCAGGTCACCCAGGTGTTCGGGGAACCTTAAGGTCCTTTTACACGGGCCGATTATCGGCCGAAAAATCGTTCCTAGGAACGCTAGTGCCGATAATCGGCCCGTGTAAAAGTGGCCCTAATCAGCCGACGAACGAGCAAAACGCTCGTTCGTCGGCTGATTGGATCTTTTGTAGAAACCAAAAGATCCAATCTGTCGGGCGCACATCGCCCTGTGTAAACAGGCGATGTGCGCCTGACAGTATGGAGCTTCCCGGCCGCACGAGCGATACAGCGATCACTCGTGCGGCCGGGCGCTCGATTCGTCGGGCCGTGTAAAGGCTCCCTGCCCGAGCGCCGATATCGCTGATCGGCGCTCGGGCAGGGAGAAGAATCGGCCCGTCTAAAAGGGCCTTTACACTGTACACCACTTACTCTAGTTCAGGGGGTGTTTCGGAGATGACAGGTTCCCTTTAAGGTCAGGTGTTTCATGCACTCTGAACATATGTAATAAATAATGCCTAATTCCTTGTCAGTCTTTCAGAGTTGTAATACCCATGTAACTAATGCTGCATATGCCTCATACTACAAGCTGCATTTCCAACTCGATATATTTTAATCCATATCAGGAAATCCAGTACGGAAGCAAACCCTTATAAAGTATTGTGAATGGCCCTGCAGGCTTACAGTATATAGCATGTAATAAAGTAAGCCAGGAATAGTTCAATACCAGTACATGCTGGTCTGTTTATATCTCCTCATAAAAGTGCTTTTTTTACAGCTGTGTAACAACAAAATGAGAAAAAAATAACAGTGACACGTCTGCAGAACTTTATTCAGATATCTATAACTAATACAATTCGTCTAAAGTGCTGGTTTAAAAATGTACTAAACCAGACAACAGGTTTTTATTTTCATGGAGTGAACCCAATGCTAGGACCTTGAGAGGGAGCTTGTGTATTTTATGGTGCAAGTAGTCACTACAGTGTTATAGTTGCCAACATTTTGTAAAATTTTCAGATACTTTTTTTTGACAGGACTTTGTTTTCTGTCCAGCATAACGGAAACCATAACAGATCCGTTATGCTTTCCCATAGGCTTCTATTATGACGGATCAAAATGGAATGCCTCTTAACCCGTAGACTCCCAGCGCCGTACATGTACGGCGCTGGGGCAATGCGGGCACATGGTGCCCTCTCGCAAGTGCGGTGGGCGTCATGGCCGGCAAGTCTCTGCTGTTTCTAACAGCACAGACTTGCCGCTACTTACCCGATTGGCGGAGTCTTGCTGGGCCTTTAGATGCCGTGATCACACGTGATCACGGCATCTAGTTGCGTCTTTACCGGAGCGTACGCTTCCGGGTGGTACAGACACCCCGTGTGGCCAATCGGGGTGTCTGTACACGATCTGAAAGCTGTAAACCCCTAGTTACTGAAAAGAAATTATTGGTGGCCACGTATGCATACTGACGTTTATGCTTTTGTTGAGGCTTGTCAAGTCCGTGCGCGGGGAAAGATCCCCAGGAGACGTCCTGAGGGACCTCTTCTCCCGCTTCCAGTGCCAGACAAACCCTGGTCTAACATTTCCATGGACTTTGTTACCGATTTGCCACCATCTCAGGGGTGCACTGTCATTTGGGTGGTGGTGGATCGGTTCTCTAAAATGGGTCATTTCATTCCGTTGAAAAAGCTGCCATCAGCGGAAGAATTGGCTGATCTGTTTATCCAGCATGTGGTTCATCTCCATGGTATTCCTGATGAGGTGGTACGCGACAGGGGGGTACAATTTGTGGCTAAGTTTTGGCGAGCTTTCTGTTCTAAATTAGAGGTTAAATTGTCCTTTTCTTCTGCCTTTCACCCTGAAACCAATGGGCAGACGGAGAGGATTAATCAGGAGCTGATCCAGTACCTTCGTCTTTTTATCTCCGACTGTCAGCATCAGTGGGCCTCATATCTTCCGCTAGCCAAATTTGCTATCAACAATCACACTAGTTCATCCACACTCACATCACCCTTTTACTGTAATTATGGTTTTCACCCCAGGTTTTCTTTCTCATCGTGTTCTGTTTCTGATACTCCTTGGGCTGAATCCATAACTAACCAACTGTGCACAGTGTGGTCACGAGTTCAGCAGAACTTGAAAAAATCACAAAGCCAAATGGTCCACCATTCCAGGAATAAACATACTGTCTCTGAAACTTTTGTTGTGGGTGATAAAGTCTTGTTGTCTACTAAAAACCTCAAATTGAAAGTTCCGTCTTTGAAATTTGCTCCTAGGTTCATCGGTCCTTTTGTCATAACTCATGTGTTTAATCCTGTATCTTTCAAGGTTGCGTTGCCCACGGAATGGCGGGTCCACAATACTTTTCATAAAAATCTGCTAAAGCGCTATGTTGACCCTGTTGTACCCCTCCCTCTCCGTCTGTTGTGGATGGAGATCTTGAGTATGAGGTGGAGAGGGTTCTGGACTCTAGGTTGGTGAGGAATTTCCTTCAGTACCTCATCCATTGGAAGGGATTCGGTCCAGAAGATAGATCTTGGGTCCCTGCTAGGGATGTGCATGCACCCCGGTTACTGAGATTGTTTCACCAGAGTCATCCTTCTAAACCATCTCTGAGTTCTAAGGGTCCGGAGGCCCCTCCTGGAGGGGGGGGTACTGTCAGGACCGGCAGTCATGGCACCTGTTCTGCTGGTCCTGTCTCTGACTCTGGTGGCGATGGTGTCAGGGACGTGGCTGGTGTGCACACTCGCTCGTGGCCTGGTTCTGGTCGCCGGAAAACGCGAGCTATATAGTCTATTTTCTGTTCTTTTGGTATCTCATGAGTTAAGTTTTGTTCCTTGCTTTCTCCTCCCAGTCAGCTGGTTGGGTGGAGTCTGCTAGGTATTTAAGGCCCTCAAATGTTAACCTTGCTGCCAGTGTTTGGAGTTTCCTTGCTACTACCTGGTTTGTCATTTTTGCTCTGCAGTTTAGACTCTAGTTGTTCTTTGACCCTTGGCATGTTTTTGACTACTCTTTGCTTGCTGATTTTGTTCCTGACGTACTCTCCTGGTTTTGACGTGGCTACCTGACTATCCATTTGGTTCTTGTTTGTCTGTCTTGTTTGTCTTCCCTTCCCCTGCACTTTTGCTAGTGTATTTCAAGTCTTCAGGTTGTCGACTCAGGGGTTAGCCTGAGTGGGCAATAGGCAGGGAAAGGGGTTGGGATTAAGCTTAGGGATCACTTACCCCTTATCTGTGTATCCCAGCCCTGACATTTACAGCACATATTGATAAAACATCCACAATTTTTTTGGACCTAACAATCTTTAGTCTCAACAACAAAATAACCACTAGCACATACTTTAAAACGGTCGATGCCAACAGTTACCTCGATTTCTCTAGTTGCCATCACAAACAATGGAAACGTAATATCCCCTATGGGCAGATGAGAAGAATTAGAAGAAATTGTACGGAAAATCAAACACTAACTAGCCAATTAAAAATCCTTCAGAATAGGTTCAGCGAGAAAGGTTATCCCCCAGGGCTGATCACACCAAAACTACGAAACAAAGAGGACCTAATTTCATAACTCGATACACTTCACAATTTAAGATAGTCAAGTCCATTCTTTCCAACCATTGGCCAATCCTATTGAAAGATCCAGTCCTTGGCAATGAACTTCCCAAACACCCATTGGTCACCTTTAGACGGGCGCAAACCTTGAAGAACCTTCTAGCCCCTTCCTGTCCAAAAATCTTTCCAAGGCCTCACTCAGACAAATCCATGCAACAACGAATAGGTTCCTACAAATGCGGCATCAATCGCTGCAAATGTTGTGATACCATTCAGCATAATGTGAAGTCAGTTATCATTTCCAACACTAATGAAACTATTTATCTCAAGCACTTTATGAACTGTGGGTCCAGCTTTGTAATCTATATGTTGCAATGTCCTTGTAGGCTCCAATACATAGGGAGAACCACCCAATCACTTAGGGACAGATTGAATCAACACCGCTACAACATAAACAAGAAATATCTAAAACACAGTGTGTCCAAACACTATCACGAGTATCATGGTGGCGATCCAAGTACTTTTTCTATAACGCCTATCAATTGGATCCCCAATTCTTATTCGCAGCTATGTAAAAAAGGAAATGTTCTGGATATTCCGTTTCAATTCTCTGACCCCTTTTGGGCTCAATGAAGCTTTGGAATATAGTAATTACTGATATCTTACTGCCATATACCTAAATACCCATTTATCGTCATACTTTATTTATATTTTTAGAATCACTATTAGAGATGAGCGAGCAGTGCTCGTTACGAGCACTGTAACGCTCGGGTCCCATGTGAAATGCCCGCAGGCATTGCGGATCCGTCCTCATCTGCATGTAAGTCAATGAGGACGGATCGTTTGGTATGACACTCATACCAAACGGTTCCGTCCTCACCCGTCTTAAAGTCAGTCTCAAGTCATTGACTTACATGCAGATGAGGATGGATCCGCAATGCCTGCGGGCATTTCACACGGGACCCGAGCGCTACAGTGCTCGTAACGAGCACTGCTCGCTCATCTCTAATCACTATCTATAACTATATATTTTATCATTATTAATTTAATATATATTTATATTCTAGGTTATCACTAGGATATATCTATATCAATTTTTGTTATATGTGTTTTCATCTCAGGGTTTTTTTTCATCTAATTTTTTATCAAGACTAATATATAGTGTAGTTTTAGGCAGATATTCCTTCACATTTGGTATACATTTGATTTCTTTTACTAGCAACCCTACTCCGTTTTTATGTATATATATTGTTTATATTTTGCATCCTCTATATATGCTAACTGCTTTCTAATTGAATGAATATGTATATCTTTTTAATATTATTCATTGTCTGGGTGCCTCACCTATTCCCCATGTGTACCACTGTGGAACGCACGAAGACCTGGATTAATGTTGGTTTCCGCCTGCGTGCATCTCACCTTGGAACGCATGGGGGATCATGTGACCGGAATCTCCGTTGCGCCTTTTCTTTATGCGGTCCACCTTGGGGCGCATTGCGCTCCACATCCGGCCAGTTTGCAGGTTTTTAGCATGTTTTAGCATGACTTAGTTAATAGAGGAAGTCGTTTTTTCCACATTCCTACCTCTTTCCACTTAGTTAGGATGTATATTATCAATACCCTATTTTATTTTCTAAGTAGATTGTGTCACTCTGCCATGCGTTCCATTGTTGGAACGCATGACATTTCCGGTCTGTACAGGAAGTGGCACCGTTTTGTAGTTTTTTAGCGGCAAACGCGATAACTGCTTGGACCATCCCACCCCCAGGGACTTATATATATATATATATATATGTGTAAGTGTTCATTGAATTTTTATATCTGTATACATACTGTTATGCTCCTGAAGAAGGGGATACTTGCTCCCCGAAACGCGTTGAGCTTTTATCATTATTAAAGATACCTACCCAACAAAGAAGTCCTGAATTATCCATCTCCAGGGACGTGGGGTATCTGTGATCTACAGGCGAATGCGGCGAGGGAGGGTCAGGTACGGGTGTTTTATTACTCCTAGTGCAAATAATAAAAGAATGGCACAACATAGAGCCATAAGAATAGATGTTCCAGAATTGATGTCACATGAGGACTGCATGAAGCTATTAAAACAGTAATGTCAGGAACAGTGAAAGGTCCTCTTTAAAGAGGTTGTCCCACAAAAAATATACAGTTTTCAAACCAGCACCTGGATCTGAATACTTTTGTAATGATTTAGTATAGCCACTGAGAACTCTATCTGTATATCGTCACCTGCTGTTTGCTCTTTTCTAATTTCCTGTCCACCTCACTGAGGTGGACACACAAACACTGTTCCATCTTTCAACTACCACCAGCTAAAGCAGAAAGGACACACCTCCTGAGCTGTCAGCTTGATATAAATCTAGCAAAGCAATGAATGTGGAGATCTCTGGATCCATGTGAGGTACAGGTCTGGTTCTAGTTTTGTTAGAAAAAGGTTGTCATGTCCTATGTATGATCATTTTCTTACATTAGTCATGGGATAACGCGTTCAATTTGACCCAGTAGTGGCTTTTACAGCTGAGCTTATTTGTAAGATGGCTGTATAATTGACATTGCTATAATCTATGTCATTTATACCGCACAGTGAATAATGTAAAAATGAAACCAACAGAACAAATCCCAATAAAGTCAGTCATTAACTTTCAGTTCCACCTCCCACACCAGAAAAATGAAAAAAAAAACTTTTTAATGCATCATATAGACCCCCAAATGACACCATTAAAAATACAACTTGTCCTGCAAGAAAACAAGCCTTCCTATCACTACGACAACTGAAAATGAAATCACAAAGGCCAAAAGAGGCCATATCCTTAAAGGGGTTGTCCAGGTTCAGAGCTGAACCCAGACATATCCCTATTTTCACCCAGGTAGCCCCCCTGACATGAGCATCGGAGCTATATCGCGCAGGGCAAGGGTGGTTTGTTTATATTTTTTACACTGCTAGGCGAAGGCTTCTACCTAGTAGTGTTACCAGTGACGGCCCAGCACTGATGGGCAGGTTTTAGCATTGCACTAACTGGTTTACAGGCTAGGCCAGCGCTAAAGCCCCCAAAAGAGCCAGTGACATCTCCAGGCTCACTGCTGGGCAGAAGCCTCCGCCTAGCTTTACCCATGGAAAGCCTGGTACTTTGCCGTGCACAATCCAGGGTAGGGTAAAGGAGAGCATCATATCAGGGGGACTCTCAACCCGGACAACCCCTTTAAGGGCTATTTCACACAAACGAGTTTTACGTCCAGACTGAATCCTGACATTTTCATTTCAATGGGTCTGTGCACATCACATGAGCGTCGTTTATCACTGATCATCTCTCCGTTCAGGAAAAATTGCAGCATGTTCTATATTGTGCGTTGTTCATGCAGGCCTGGCTCCATAAAAGTGAATAGGGCTTGCATGAAAATGGAAGGCATCCAGATGGAATATGTTTTTTCACTGACATTTGCTATGATATGTCGATTGTTATTCTTCATGTGCCTGAAAAATACATACAATCTGGGTGGGGAAAACGCACACACTGAACACAATTGCGGAAAAAACTGATTGAACCTGCAAAACCAGTTTTTCCTGAACAGCTCCTTACTCATTGGTATCACTCATGTGAAACAGCCCTAAGGGGTTAAACCTGGTGGACACCAGATGACCGGATGATGGAGCTTCAGCCCTGTAAATGTAATGCTTCTTCTTGAGGCAAAATAAAGTGTACCAAGAGCAGATGCTCAGAGTAACCCACCAAACCATTGCTGTGGGCAACTGCTCCATTCCTGCCTGTATGCCGTGCCAGCAGTGCTGCCTGCTCCCCGGGTAGCGGGCAGGGAGGACGCCCCATACACCTGAGTACAGCAGGGCCCGCCCTGCACAGCGCCGTTCACACCCACAGCCCGGCGGCTGCTGACTGCACTGGGGAGGGGCGCACAGGAGCCGCAGAGTACAAGGCAGGCAGCCGCGATATGACCGCCCGGGACACCAGTGAGTGGAGAAGGTAAGAGAGGCGGGCGAGGGAGACCGGCTGTGTGCTCACAGGTGTGGCGGCCACTACATGGTCAGCAGTTGGCACAGGTCACGGGGCAGGGCGGCCTCCCTTCATCAATAGGCTCATGTGCACACCCAGGAACAGGGGAGTCTGGCTGCCACCTTACACTGCTGACAGGTGGGTGCCACACATTGTGCTAGAGTGGCACCTGGTGAAAAATAGGGCGACCAGACACTGGCCAGTAATGCAAATTTGCGGTCAGGTCAACTTGCCTGGCACACGGCACACCGCAGCCCCAGTATCTTTTACTAGATGCCATGCTGCAAAATATTGGGGGGAAACTTCTTGTGTGAATACAGTCTAAGGTCTCATGCATGCAACCCACAAATTGCATGGCATGGCAGTGCACACAAGCCCTTAGGTTACCTGTATGCGATGTAGATTTTCTGTTTATGGTAACAACCCCATTGAAGTCTATGAGGAAAAACACTACATATAAGGTGTGGAATCATACAAATAATGTGTGGATTTTATAAATCTGCACGGCAGATGAATTTCCATACGTAAAAATTAAGCTGAGTATACATGAGATTCATTCCCTTTGCTGGTACTGAGTTAAGGCTACATTCACACGACCATATGTATTTTGCGGTACGTAAAATGCGGATCCACAAAAAATATGGACGACATCCATGTTGCATCCGTTTTTTTTTGTAACAATGCCTATCCTTGTCCACAAAACGGACAAGAATAGGACATGCTCTATATTTTATGCGGGGCTACCGAACGGACATACGGATGCGGACCCATTAAAATGAATGGGTCCTTATCCAATCCGCAAAAAAACAAAACATAAAAAACCTGGAATGGACACACAAACAAAATACGTTTGTGTGAATGTAGCCTTATGCTGTGTTTTGTTACGTACGACAATCCACGCGGAAAAACCACATGTAAGGCAGAGTTCACATCACCATTTAGTTTTCCGTTTTTCTGATCCATCAGAAGAACAGAAAAATAAACAAAAAACAGATCCTGTATTTTAAGCATCCGTTATGCGTTTTGTATACGTTTTAGGCCTCATGCACATGACTTTATGTATTTTGCTGTCCGCAAAAAAATGGATCCGCAAAAAATATGGATGATGCCTGTGTGCATTCTGTATTTTGCGGAACAGAACAGTTGGCCCCTAATTGAACAGTCCTAGCCTTGTCCGTAATGCGGACAATAATAGGACATGTTCTATTTTTTGTGGAACTGGCACACGCACATACAGAAACGGAATGCACACGGAGTAACTTCTGTTTTTTTCCGGACCCATTGAAATGAATGGTTTCGTATACAGTCCGCAAAAAAACGGAACTGACATAGAACGAAAATAAGTTTGTGTGCATGAGCTCTTACGTCGGAGATCCGTTATTTTAGATGGAAAAAAAAGTCCTACACAAAGTATTTTTTTCCTTCTAAAATAACGGATCTCTGATGGAAATGACTAAAACGGATACAAAATGTCCATCACTGAGCATAATCCGCATCGTGTGCAGCCTAAAATTGCCCATAGACATCACACACGTCGGGTTCACCCCAGTTGCTAATATCTGTGGCTCCCATTCGGTTGGATTTCTTGCGACTGCCGCGGCGATCCCATTCATCTCTATGGGATCCCCGCTACTCAGGCATCCTGGCTGCGACGGGTGACGCGCGACAACTGTCGCCGTGTAGCCCTAGCCTTATAGAATTAACATCTGACATTGTTAAAAAAAAGAACAAAAACAAAAAAACTTCTGACATCAGAAGTTGATTGGAGTCCTACTGCTGAGACTCTCAAAATCTGTAGAGCAAAGGGCCTGCTGTGAGCTCAGGGAGCGGAGTACGGACGCTGCGCCACAGACTTTCCTTCCTAGAAATCCATGGGACTTTCAACACATGGACCCCCCATTAGAAAACAGAATGATTTAGCTGAGCAACCACATTCTATCATCTGAAAAGAAGTTGGCTGTGTTTGAAATGTTCACGCGATGGTCGGACAAAAGGTCTTTCATTGAAAGAACATTTCTAGAACTATCTTTTGTCCATCGCTTGGTTTCATCGAACGTGTATGACCAGTTTGAACAACTAAGTAAGGAGCAGCATGGGTCTATTAGACTGCCCAATCTTTGGGCAGAACGAGCGCCGATGGACAGTAAACACAGCCATCAGTATTCGTTTGCAGTGTGGGAGGAACAAGGAGATGCGCTGCCTACACTCGGGCAACTTTCATCTGAACAAAGATGTCCATTGGAACACATATGCGCACTTGCTCATTTATCGGCTGCTTGATTATACGGGTCAATTATCAGATAATGAGCCCTGCTATAAAACTTTGTTTCTGAGAGTCGTTCGGTCTAAGGCCTCGGATGTGGACCCATTCATTTCAATGGGGCCTCAAAAGATGCGAACAGCACACGGAGTTGCGTCGTTGTGGCCCTACAAAAAAAATAGAACATGTCCTATTCTTGCCCGTTTTGTGGACAAGAATAGGCATTTCAATTACGGGTGGCCTGTTCTGTTCTGTAAATTGCGGAACACACATGGCCGGCATCCGTGTTTTTTGGATCTGCAATTTGCGGACCGCAAAACACTGCACGGTCATGCTGCTGCCACATGTTGAGGATTTTTGATGCAGTTTTTGAAGCCAAAATCTGGGGTCGATCATAACAGGAGAGTAAGTAGTAAGGGCAGATACAACTTTTTTTCACTCAATTCCTGGTTTTGACCTGGAGGTGCGGCATCACCGTTATTGACCTTATGAACTAAAATGTGACTGTGGAATGATCGTTTACCAGGTGATTGTTTGTTCAGCTGCTGAGCTACGATGAGGTAGGGCTCACAAGGTCAGAGCCATATAGGCCGGGTCGATGACGCAGGGGAAGCCCAACCGTGTAAATCAAGATACAGTGGGAAGTGCTTGAAGGCGAATACAGAGGAGCTATGGTGCACTTAAAGGAAATGTTTCATTAGAAAATTCTTTTTAAAGAATTTTTGAGGTGATTTTTAATTTTTCATGTCGCTCTCTGCAGTTTTTGCACTGGTCACTAAGCCTAATAATAGGCGCCACTTCTTGGTCTGACAGATCAGTTTATTGCAGTTAGGCCTCAATCACATCGCCATGAGGAGATCTGACAGGCTGTTCTGGCACAGAATAGCCTGCCAGATCTCACAGCACTTGGCATTGCCAGATCCTCTACTTTACCGCCGGATCCCCATTGAATGCAGTGAGCTCCAGTGGTGTTTTGACCAACTTCCAGCATAAATGCCTGATTTTGCCCATACAAAAACCGTTGTATGCAATGTCCACGAAGCACGGATGACACATGTACAGCAAAGAACAGACACTGACCACACACAGATCTATCACAGACATCTTCATGGAGGCTTCACTGACCACCTTTTCACAGAATTGGACACGGACTTGTGAATGAGGCCTAAGGCCTCTATCACACAAGCCATATGGATTGAGTCAGGATCTGTTCAGGGAAAAACTGCTGGTTTTGCACGCAAGGTCAATTGGTTTTGTCTGCTATTGTGTTCAGTGTCTGCATTTTTTTCTGTCTGGATTGTATCTGGATTATATGTGTTTTCACTTGCATGACAAAAACTTGAAGAATGACAATCTACGTCTCCTAGCACCCATCAGTGAAAAACGCATTGCATACGACTGAATGACGATTTTCACGCCAGTCCATTCACTTCTATGGAACCAAAGCTGAGTGAAAAACACACATACCCATATAAATGAATGGGTCAGGATTCAGTCCGGATGCTGTGTGTTCGTTACACGCATTGCATCCAGATGTTTGTATGAAAGAGCCCTAAAGAATCTCATGGGTGTTTTTGACCTGCAAGCATGCAACACAGCTGAGTGTGGATATAAGAAAATACAAATAGTCGTATGTTTCTGAATGAAGTAGAAAATCGGAAAGGGCGTGTATGTAGCGGTAAGTGGTCACCATGACTGCTGTATGAGAGAGCGGAGTACATTAGGTGAGCAGGTGTGTGGCTGCAGATACGCCTCACATATGTGGAACTTCAGCTCAGCATTGTTGACTGTGCAAATTAATTCCTTTTGTATAGGTCTTCTCCTGACACAAGAAGGGTGGAAGCGGGCAGTGCTGACACTGCAGTACTACTGTAGCTGGCTCTGATGGGGATTGTTGTCCGTCATAGCTGCGGACTGTTGCCTGTGTTTAGTGAGATGAAGGAAAGTACTTATGTGGCGTACAAAAAGATGTTATTTTTTTGTGCAAGGCCCTGCTTGTGCAAAATGTGTGACTTTTTAGGGTGTTTCTGCCCTGCACACCACTTTTCCAAAAAGTTCAAGGTTGTAAGGGTTGATGTACATCAGCGTATACACTCTGTATCATGTATGCGGACCCATTGACTTGAATGGGTCCGCAAGATACGGAGCGGTGCCGAGCGGAAGCACTACTAAGCACTTCTGTGGGATTTCGGTCCGTGCCTCCTCACCGCATGCTCTATTTTTTTTGTGGTGCGGAACGTATCTTACGGATCATGGACCCATTCAAGTGGCCTGTACCCATGCATTGCTGACCCCTATTTGCGGTCCACAGCACAGGCAAGGGGCACATACGATCATGTGCATGAACCCTAAGGCTGGGCCTAGCTGAACTGGCACATTTCTTATCATTTATGACTATACTATACCAGCTCCGAGATGTCGTAGTTTCCATTTCTGCTGCAAGGACCTGCCAGGCTGCTCCACAATTATTGAGGTTTGTGCCTCAATATTTGTGGAGGATCTGATACCAGTAGGACAAGAACCAAAACCTGCACATTGTGGAAATAGGCTTTCTGGTTTCTCTTTTAAACTCTGTGTGGAACATGCTTTAGTCTCAGTTCTCTGTAGGGTATGTTCACACGGTTAAAATTTACCACTGATTCAGCAGCGGAAAATGGGCCTGCTAAATTTTTAAAACTCCATCAACAGTTTCTGCATTGACTTTAATTTTAAAAACTCCACCTTGTACACACTGTGTATGTTAGGTTTTTTTTTCAGTAACCGATTTGAAAAACACTTTAGAAGTGACATTACTTCTTTAAAGCAGATTTGATAGATGTCAGTGGGGAAGCAGGAAAACCTTCGCCAAAAACTCTTCTAAAGCACTTGTGAAAACTCCTAAAATTATGAATCGCCAAAAATGGTCGGTTTTTAACTACTGATCTCCTGTTGATTTTGGGCTGTGGATTTTAGCCGTGTGAATATACCCTTAAGAAAGTTTAGGTTTTGAGTGTCCAACTTCAAGGAAGACATTGGGGTAGATTTATCAAAACTGGTTTAAAGAAAAACTGGCTTAGTTGCCCATAGCAACCAATCAGATTCCACATTTTCATTTTTTCAGAGCTCCTTTGGAAAATAAAGGTGGAATCTGATTGGTTGCTTTGGGCAACTAAATTAGTTTTTTTATACACCCGTTTAGATAAATCTCCCCCATTGTTTCTCACCCATCATCTTCAAATATATAACAAAGAAATGCAATGAGAGTACATCAGACGTGAATGTATACTGTGCATTCTTAGTTTCTGTTAACAAAATTATTATATTGAGCGTTTCCTCACAAATTAATACTCGAAACCCTGGAAGATATGGTGTTAAAGTCTGTTAGGATGGGACCGAACCCACCTCTCACCTGAACAGGTGTTATCCAACACAAGACGTATAACCTAAGAGGCAGCAGGGAGATTCACTTGGGGGACACATGGCGGCAAAGCCCCCATATAGGTCTCTTCTCCATCTTCCCTTCTTTTTCTTCCTATTGTTCCCTGCCGATTCCCCCCTGTATTGTTGATTCTTACCGGTACCTGGATTGGTTAAGATGTGTTGAGGCATGAGCGATGGTTGCCATACCGTCTCCAGGCAGATCTTGAGGTTCTCTTCTAGGATTAGTGTTCCGGATACCAGTGGCATCTATATTCCAGTGATTTCCGTGGTCAAGCCACAGAAGTTTGAAGACTGAAGCAAGATGATCTGCGGCTGCTCCCCCCCCCCCTTCTCCTTCCTTCCCCAATTTTATGGCAAATCTTTGACTCTTGTGGTGTTTATTAGTGGGGTGGTGGTCACCTGGCTTATGCTGGGTGACTAGTTGAGCATTAGATCCTTTTTTTGGAATTTTATATATATTATTAATGATTTAATTATTTTGGGTTTAAATTATCTATGGTATGTTAATCAATAATTTACGTTACCTTTAATAAATATGCGGCCTTATTCACAATTCTTGTTCTCCTGTTATTTGTGTATATATATACAGTACAGACCAAAAGTTTGGACACACCTTCTCATTCAAAGAGTTTTCTGTATTTTCATGACTATGAAAATTTTAGATTCACACTGAAGGCATCAAAACTATGAATTAACACATGTGGAATTATATACTTAACAAAAAAGTGTGAAACAACTGAAAATGTCTTATGTTCTAGGTTCTTCAAAGTAGCCACCTTTTGCTTTGGTTACTGCTTTGCACACTCTTGGCATTCTCTTGATGAGCTTCAAGAGGTAGTCACCTGAAATGGTATTCCAACAGTCTTGAAGGAGTTCCCATAGATGCTTAGCACTTGTTGGCCCTTTTGCCTTCACTCTGCAGTCCAGCTCACCCCAAACCATCTCGATTGGGTTCAGGTCTGGTGACTGTGGAGGCCAGGTCATCTGGGTAAGCACCCCATCACTCTCCTTCTTGGTCAAATAGCTCTTACACAGCCTGGAGGTGTGTTTGGGGTCATTGTCCTGTTGATAAATAAATGATGCTCCAACTAAACGCAAACCGGATGGAATAGCATGCCGCTGGAAGATGCTGTGGTAGCCATGCTGGTTCAGTATGCCTTCAATTTTGACTAAATCCCCAACAGTGTCACCAGCAAAGCACCCCCACACCATCACACCTCCTCCTCCATGCTTCACGGTAGGAACCAGGCATGTAGAGTCCATCCGTTCACCTTTTCTGCGTCGTACAAAGACACGGTGGTTGGAACCAAAGATCTCAAATTTGGACTCGTCAGACCAAAGCACAGATTTCCACTGGTCTAATGTCCATTCCTTGTGTTCTTTAGCCCAAACAAGTCTCTTCTGCTTGTTGCCTGTCCTTAGCAGTGGTTTCCTAGCAGCTATTTTATCATGAAGGCCTGCTGCACACAGTCTCCTCTTAACAGTTGTTGTAGAGATGTGTCTGCTGCTAGAACTCTGTGTGGCATTGACCTGGTCTCTAATCTGAGCTGCTGTTAACCTGCGATTTCTGAGGCTGGTGACTCGGATGAACTTATCCTCCGCAGCAGAGGTAACTCTTGGTCTTCCTTTCCTGGGGCGGTCCTCATGTGAGCCAGTTTCTTTGTAGCGCTTGATGGTTTTTGCTACTGCACTTGGGGACACTTTCAAAGTTTTCCCAATTTTTCGGACTGACTGACCTTCATTTCTTAAAGTAATGATTACCACTCGTTTTTCTTTACTTAGCTGCTTTTTTCTTGCCATAATACAAATTCTAACAGTCTATTTAGTAGGACTATCAGCTGTGTATCCACCTGACTTCTGCCCAACACAACTCATGGTCCCAACCCCATTTATAAGGCAAGAAATCTCACTTATTAAACCTGACAGGGCACACCTGTGAAGTGAAAACCATTTCAGGTGACAACCTCTTGAAGCTCATCAAGAGAATGCCAAGAGTGTGCAAAGCAGTAATCAAAGCAAAAGGTGGCTACTTTGAAGAACCTAGAATATAAGACATATTTTCAGTTGTTTCACACTTTTTTGTTAAGTACAGTGCCTTGCGAAAGTATTCGGCCCCCTGGAACTTTTCAACCTTTTGCCACATTTCAGGCTTCAAACAAAAAGATATAACATTTAAAATTTTTGGTGAAGAAACAACAAGAAGTGGGTCACAATTGTGAAGTGGAACGGAATGTATTGGATTGCAAAATTATGCGGCCCCCTTGCATTAATACTTTGTTGCGCCACCTTTTGCTGCGATTACAGCTGCAAGTCGCTTGGGTTATGTCTCTATCAGTTTTGCACATCTAGAGACTGAAATTCTTGCCCATTCTTCCTTGCAAAACAGCTGGAGCTCTTTGAGGTTGGATGGAGAGCGTTTGTGAACAGCAGTTTTCAGCTCTTTCCACATATTCTCAATTGGATTCAGGTCTGAACTCTGACTTGGCCATTCTAAGACCTGGATACGTTTATTTTTGAACCATTCCATTGTAGATTTTGCCTTATGTTTGGGATCATTGTCTTGTTGGAAGATAAATCTCCGTCCTAGTCTCAGGTCTTTTGCAGACTCAAGCAGGTTTTCATCCAGAATGGTCCTGTATTTGGCTCCATCCATCTTCCCATCAATTTTAAAGAGGCTCTGTCACCATGTTGTAACCTATGTATATTAATACATAGGTTAATAGGCGCAGTTTTCCGATGAATCCACATACCTGTATTGCAGAGTAGAACGCAGCGGTTGCGGAGAAATCTTAACTTTAAAAATGATGCTAATGAGCCTTCGGCGCACCGGGGGTGGGTTCTTTCCTTCCGAGCACTGCTTCTTCACCGCCCTCCCGGCTCCGAGGCTCGCTCCCCTGCCTAAGTGCACACCCCTTTATCAATTAAATGACAGCGCTAGACCATTCGGTCTAGCGCTGAAATCCCGTGCCTGCGCATTGTATCCGGGCCTTCCCTGAACGTGCGCAGATGAATGGAAGCGCTTGCAGTGTTCGGCACTGCAAGTGCTATTGCGCATGCCCCAGGCCCGGATACAATGCGCAGGTGTGAGATTTCAGCGCTAGACCGAATGGTCAGCTGTCAGTCAATTGATAAAGGGGTGTGCACTTAGGCAGGGGGGCGAGCCTCGGAGCCGGGAGGGTGGTGAAGAAGCAGTGCTTGGAAGGAAAGAGCCCGCCCCCCGGTGCTCCGAAGGCTCATTAGCATAGTTTTTAAAGTTAAGATTTCTCCACAACCGCTGCGTTCTACTCTGCAATACAGGTATGTGGATTCATCGGAAAACTGCGCCTATTAACCTATGTATTAATATACATAGGTTACAACATGGTGACAGAGCCTCTTTAACCATCTTCCCTGTCCCTGCTGATAAAAAGCAGGCCCAAACCATGATGCTGCCACCACCATGTTTGACAGTGGGGATGGTGTGTTCAGGATGATGAGCTGTGTTGCTTTTACGCCAAACATATCGTTTTGCATTGTTTCCAAAAAGTTGCATTTTGGTTTCATCTGACCAGAGCACCTTCTTCCACATGTGTGGTGTGTCTCCCAGGTGGCTTGTGGCAAACTGTAAACGAGACTTTTTATGGATATCTTTGAGAAATGGCTTTCTTCTTGCCACTCTTCCATAAAGGCCAGATTTGTGAAGTGTTCGGCTGATTGTTGTCCTATGGACAGACTCTCCCACCTCAGCTGTAGATCTCTGCAGTTCATCCAGAGTGATCATGGCCTCTTGGCTGCATCTCTGATCAGTCTTCTCCTTGTTTGAGATGAAAGTTTAGAGGGACGGCCGGGTCTTGGTAGATTTGCAGTGGTCTTATTCTCCTTCCATTTCTATATGATCGCTTGCACAGTGCTCCTTGGGATGTTTAAAGCTTGGGAAATCTTTTGGTATCCAAATCCAGCTTTAAACTTCTCCACAACAGTATCACGGACCTGCCTGGTATGTTCCTTGGTCTTCATGATGCTGAACCCTGAGACTATCACAGAGCAGGTGCATTTATACGGAGACTTGATTACACACAGGTGGATTCTATTTATCTTCATCAGTCATTTAGGACAACATTGAATCATTCAGAGATCCTCAATGAACTTCTGAACTGAAAGTAAATGGGCCGAAGAATTTTGAACGCCCAACTTTTCAGTTTTATTATTACAAAAAAAAGTTTAAATGATCCAATAAATTCCGTTCCACTTCACAATTGTGACCCACTTGTTGTTAATTCTTCACCAAATATTTAAAATGTTATATCTGTTTGTTTGAAGCCTGAAATGTGGCAAAAGGTTCCAGTTCCAGGGGAGCCGAATACTTTCGCAAGGCACTGTATATAATTCCACATGTGTTAATTCATAGTTTTGATGCCTTCAGTGTGAATCTACAATTTTCATAGTCATGAAAATACAGAAAACTCTTTGAATGAGAAGGTGTGTCCAAACTTTTGGTCTGTACTGTATACTTGGTGTGTTGGGTTTGTGCTACCATGACAGTAAGGCTGTCAATGCAAACTCCTGTGCAGGAGAAGCTAGTGGTGTGATGCAGACATTTCTTTTTCCATCATTAGGAGACACATCCTGGAGCAACATTTGCGGTACCCTCAAGAGATGTTTTTTTTAAATGATAGATTATGAGTGTGTGTATCGTGTCTCGGGAAGATTAAGTATACTTACTAACATTTGAATAAAGTTTCCTAGGACGCAAATCAAATGTAAAACTGGCTGGGTGACAAATAGTCCATACACTGTACTCAGGCTGCATGCAGTGCTTTCATGCCTATATCTTTCTTTTTGTAGGTTCCTCCATTTCATACTGTGCATTCATCCTTATTCAACAACAGTCTAAGCCCCACCGGTCGTTAGATGCCAGTAAGTATTTTGCCACATGAAATGGTCCTTTTTTTGCCTTAAACCATGCTTGTAAATCGGAGTTGGATAACTAGAATTCATCGTTGTTCTCATTTCATTTAAGACTCAAGGCTTATCTGCCGTTGTGTTACACCAGAGCTTTACTAAGGCTGCTATAGAGGGCCATGAAGGATCTTCTGTACTTCTCCATGCCTCTGTCAAATATAAATATGAATGACAAAATAGAAATCATGGTGTGCTCCATTGGTTGTCATATGCACAGAGGTATTCTTCCTTCCCAAGAAGCAAGGAGGACGTCACTGTACGTATTGAGGAGCCATATGATCTTGTGCACGCCTATACAGGCTTTGCTGTGTGCGTGAACCCTGAACCACGACTATTCTTCATGTCCTTTATTACAAGTTATTGTTCCATATTTGCTTTACAGCTCCTGTTACTAGGACTGTACTGCTAACATGCACATGTTGGGCTGTGTCAGCTTTCAGCCTCCCTGATCAGTATAATAGCATCACTGGAAAAGAGCTGAACCAATCAGTAGATACAGCATTTCAAAACTGTTCATGGGAAGTGCAAAATCCCAAGTTTTAGCTTTTCCTACAGCTTTGTCCAAGGGTGCAGTTCACACATAGCAGATTTGTTGCACATATTTCTGTGATGTTCCCATTTACCTGAAGAAATCCATGCATATGCAACAACCCTGTTTTTAGATCCAAGTAGTACATGCGGGCTGCATGACAGAAGTTCTGCTCCGAAAGTTTTTTTTGGTCGATCCGGTGTATGGACAGTTTTGTTCATGCCTGCTGATCTAACGGGGTGACTAGGAGTGGAGGGCTGTGGTAGTTCTTCAGATAACTGGGGTCTAAGTTGTGTGGTTTTAAAGGTCTGTAAGCAAAATGTAAAAATTATTCAACATTTTACAGACATCCAGGGCAAAGATAGGTATTGGGCCAGTTTCAGATGAGCGAGTTGTCTGTGGGCGCAATGAATTGTACTGACAGAATTATGTCAGTACTACTCATTACAGCCAGTATCGGGCATGGACACACAGCATTATAAATCATTGTAATGCCGTGAGGTTCCGTTACAGGAGCAGAGTTTAGGTTAGGAAATCGCGCTTCCACAAGGGAGACAACACGCTTGTCTGAAACGTGCCTTGTGGGAGTATTTTAACCTAGCTGAAGGAGCGGTATTGCTTGGTGTGGTGTAAATGCTCTAGTCTGACACGTCTGTAATAGGATCTGGCTGGTTTCCGGCATGAGTGCCAGGAATTTGCAAGACAAAAACCAGTGCAAGCACGGTTTTTTTGTACTGTCGAATCCCTGCACTAAGGCCTCATGCACACGAACGGATTTTGTTTCCATGTCCGTTCCGTTTTTTTTGCGGATAGGATGCGGACCCATTCATTTCAACACTGTGTGCTATCCGCATCCGTATGTCCGTTCTGTAGCCCCGCAAAAATAATAGAACATGTCCTATTCTTGTCCGTTTTGCGGACAAGGATAGGCATTGTTATAATGGATCCGCAAAAAAAACGGATGCCGTACGGATGTCATCCGTTTTTTTTTTTTTTTGCGGATCCGCAATTTGCGGACCGCAAAACACATACGGTCGTGTGCATGTAGCCTAATGCTGTATCTCTGCTGGGTCCCAAGATAGTCAATGGGGCCTGGCAGTGCTCCGGCCCTTTCTGGATATGATGAACTCTGGCAGGCTATTCCTCTGCCGAAACAGCCAGCCAGATAGTTTTAGGCTAGGGCTACACAGCGACACATAGTGCACAACTACACGACTACAGTTGTCGCGCGACATTGATGTCGCACCAAAGTCGTGCGACAATTTTTATACTGGAAGTCTATGGTGTCGCACTGCGACATGCGACATGCTGCGACTGTGACGCGACAGTCGCAGAAAAATCCATCCAAGATGGATTTTTTGCGACTGTCATGTCGCAGTCGCAGCATGTCGCATGTCGCAGTGCGACACCATAGACTTCCAGTATAAAAATTGTTGCGCGACTTTGGTGCGAAAAGAAGTCGCGCGACAACTGTCGTCATGTAGCCCTAGCCTTAATGCTAGTGTGAAACTAGCCTTATACTGTGAGGCAATAGCATATTTTACATTAAAAGCTATTTGTGAAAGATTTTAAGAACTGTTCCTCGTGATATTTTTCCAGCAGGAGGAAAATCCCACGGTGCCGCCATGTATAATAACCCAGGTTTCCTCAGCACCTCTGTGGCAGACAACACATCTGACCCAGGCACAATGAACGGACATGAAGTGCTGCTCGCCGACTTGCAGAGTCTTCAGCCCAGCTGTTTACTGATCTTGATAATGACCGGCAAAGTAATCATGAACATTTTTATATTCAGGGCAAGAGACAAGAATGTGAGTTCCAGCTTCATGGGCTATTGCTGCATCTCACTTGCCATTGTTGACTTTGTCCTGTTGTTTGCCATCTCTGCCATCCACTACTTCCAGGATTTTACAATTGGGGGCTTAAGGTTCACCAGTTACCACATTTGCCTGTTTACACAGATTATATCTCATACCTATGGTATTCTGCATTTGCCGTTTTTCTTGGCATCTGGTCTGGATAACTATTTGACTGTCGTCAAGTCTCTTCATATCCCATGTGGTTGTTCAGGACTTCTGTACATTGCCTGTGTTCTTCTTTTATGGAGTGGGGCCTTTGCCTATGTTCTTCTCTCTCCTGTTGGCCCTCCAGAGGTGGACACTGAACAGTCTACATATCAGTGTGATTTTTACACTAGCTGTCAAAGTTTTTGCTTGTCCGTTAGTTTAGTCTTCATCATTTGCATGACGCTTGCACTCTGCTGTTCTGAAATAGTGACATTCCTAAAGTCACTGAAAGTAATATCGTATGGAAAGAACACAGTGATCGTATTTTCATTTCCTCCAGGAGATAGATGGCCCGTTCAAGGAGGCAAATGTCTCATAGCTGCTCTTTTGTTTTCTTTTTTGGGCACTTGGGGCCTATTTGTTGTTCTCCAAATAATTATTCTCTTTTTATGTGCGCATATCCCGGGATACATGGATATGAATGTGCCTTGGTTATATTTTATGAACAGCTTTCTAACAGCAGTATCCTTTGGACTTAAGTACCCTGACCTACAGATCACAGAGAAGACTTTTTACAGAGACCCATTTATTCGTTGGAAGTACTGCATTCTGCCATTTTTGAAAGCTGATAGCAAAGCTGTCTCCATTGAAAGAGGTGCCCACTCCAGTTATGAATGTTTAATCCTGAAAAAGGCGACTTCTCAAGCTGTGAATGTTTAAGAGTGCAGCTACGTGGCGACACTGGTCGCGGCCAGGATCGTACAGTAGCGGTGAACCCATAGAAATGAATGGGATCGCCGCACCAGTCACAAGAAATCCAACACTGCTGGATTTCTTGTGACTGGTGCGGCGATCCCATTCATTTCTATGGGATCACCGCCACTCTACGATCCTGGCAGCGACCAGTGCATGCGTACCCTAATACTTTTGTCATATGTTAAATTACTCAGGTTGTACAGAATAAAGTATCTATTTGTAGACTAGCATATGTGGTCTTCTCATTGTAGATACCTTCAAACATTCCTCTGTGAATATACATTTTCTTGAGCTTTGACCTTACTGTGACTACCATTTTGTAAATCCACAGCTCTGTGCTGACCTATAATACAGCAGGCAAATGCACCTGTCATTTATTTCCACAGAATCTGGGGGGGTGGGGGGCATACAGAAATACCGTATAGACTGACATAAGTCTAGGTGTGACTTATTATGTATCCATATAATACAGAATCATAATACAACCATGTGCATGAGCTTCAAATGGGAGTTTTCAAGGATTACTATGGTGTTTGACAGATATGCTCATGTAGTTGCTTACTTCATGTACATCTTCCTCATGATTTTTTTTTTTTTTTTTTAAATTTGGAGTCTGATTTCACTGTGAATGCGACAGGCTGTACAGTGGAATATGTTCAAGATAGACCTACCAGAAAATAAGTACAATGTTATAATAAAAAAAAAGCCATCCCATAGCCCTTAACACAAAAATAGCATTATTAGCTTAAGTTGCAAGCACATTGTAGAGTAGGGGTAGTCGTATATAGGCAACTGTATATCAAGCTTTTAAGCTCCTCCTGCTCTATACCATGCCTCAGTACACTGGATAACATTTTCATGGTGACAGGTTCACTCCCTAAAATCTACTGTAGTAAAGAAGTGCTTCACAGGAGTAGTTTAGTGCCAGGCTTTCTGCCCATGTCCCTCTTAGTTGTGTGATGGGTCTGTTATCTACTCCACCTGTCGGAGATCCAGCCGTTGGTCTAGTTTGCAGAGCATAGCTTGGGAAACATTAATTTACATATTGCACATAGTGGTTGCCAAATATGTTAGATGTAATTATCAGTTATCTATGAAAACAGTCCACATTTCTAACAAACCGGAAAATCTGCTCTTTAAGAAATCTGTTGCCATAGCAGTAGTAGAATGAGGAAGTGGTCTACGGAAAAAGAAAAACTTGTTAGGTTCAGCAAAAACTTCCCTCAAGTCTCCACCCAGCACCTTAAGCCAATTTCACACGGCATTTTGTATTGATATTTGTGAGCCAGAATCAGGAGCGAAACCTACACAGAGGAAAAAATATAAAGATTTGTAACTCTTCCATGTTTTAGACCCACTCCTGGTTTTGGCTTAAATATACTGATGCAAATTACTGACCAAATACTGACTGTGTGAATAGGTAAAGCCTCTCTTAAAGGGGTTGTCCGGGTTCAGAGAAGAACCCGGACATACCTGCAATTTCACCCAGGCAGCCCGCCTGAAGAGGGCATCGGAGCATCCTATGCTCCGATGCCCTCCTTTGCCCTGCGCTAATTAGCGCAGGGCAAAGGAATTTCGCCGGGTTCCGGTGACGTACCGGTCCCTGCCGGGCAGAGGCTTCCGCCCGGCAGTGAGTCGGTGACGTCATCGGCGCTGATGGACAGGCTTCAGCGCTGCCCTAGCCAGTAAAACGGCTAGGGCAGCGCTAAAGCCGGCCCATTAAGGCCGGTGACGTCACCGAACTCACTGCCGGGCGGAAGTACCCGCCCGGCAGCGAGTATTTACAAAACAAGAGACCTTGCCCTGCGCGATCTAGCGCAGGGCAAGGGGGGGGGGCATCGGAGCATGAGATGCTCCGATGTCCTCTTCAGGCAGGCTGCCTGGGTGAAATTGCAGGTATGTCCGGGTTCTTCTCTGAACCCGGACAACCCCTTTAACTTAGGACAGGTGTTTTGTTTTCTTAGGTTTTTAGTGTTTAGAAAGTCCCTACCAGGGCCTCATTCGCGCACACATTTTTTCAGAGTCTTTAAATCCTTGAAAAACCATTTTACAAATGTTTCAAGTTGACTTTTCTTATTTTGTTATATTTGTAATCAGGCATTTTTTAAATAATATAATGAAGTCTATGGGAAAATGCCAGAAACTCAAAAAATCCCCAAAATACCACAATATTTTGTATCTAGTGCATTTTATATTTCACTAAATGATTTGACAATGGGCCATGACCATGTCGATGTGGACATTGGAGGTGCTGGACACGTACAACTGTCGTGACCTATTGTAAAGCCTCATTCACACGTCCGAGTCCTTGCTTAAATCCGTGAAAAGGTGGCCAGTGATGCCTCCAAGAAGATGTCCGTGATCGATCTGTGTGTGGTCAGTGTGTCATCCATGTTTCACTGACACTGCACAGTTGAAAAATAATTTTCATAGCATCTCTTCCTAATCCGTGGACATCCACGTTGCATCCATGGACCCATAGACTGTAATGGGTGTGATGGATCCGTGAACATGGGACAAAATAGAGCATTCATAAGTGCTAAAAAGAAAAAAGCGGACCGTGCTAAACACTGATTTATGAATACACACATTGAAATGAAAGGGGGCGTGTGCTATCCGTGGAGAACGGACGTGTGAATGAGGCTTAAATCTGCCATCATTAAAGGGTTTCTGTCATCAGAATTTAGCCTACAAAACCGAGTGTCATTTGCAAATCGCAAATGACACCTGATGACAGAAAGCCTTCTTTTATAGAAATCTGCACAGTACTTTTTGTTAAAATTGCGTTTTTATAATATGCTAATTAGGCCCCCTAGGTGCAGTAGTCGTGAACCCTGCACCTAGGAGCGGCCGTAATAACGCCCCTTACCCCTCCTCCCTTGGGTTGATTGACAGGGCCGGGCAGCCATCTCTTTCGTCTCCCGGCCTTGTACGATCGCGAACTCCCGCGCCTGCGCATTGCGATAAGCAATCCGCGCATGCGCATTGATGAAGCCGGGACCCGGGCGGCCGCCGACTCTCAACGCGCGTGCGCAGATTGCTTATCGCAATGCGCAGGCGCGGGAGTTCGCGATCGTACAGGGCCGGGAGACGAGAGAGATGGCTGCCCGGCCCTGTCAATCAACCCAAGGGAGGAGGGGTAAGTGGCGTTATTACGGCCGCTCCTAGGTGCAGGATTCACGCCTACTGCACCTAGGGGGCCTAATTAGCATATTATAAAAACGCTATTTTAACAAAAAGTACTGTGCAGATTTCTATAAAAGAAGGCTTTCTGTCATCAGGTGTCATTTGCGATTTGCAAATGACACTCGGTTTTGTAGGCTAAATTCTGATGACAGAAACCCTTTAACATGTTTTATAACTAAAGGTGGTCATAGATGACCTGTCACCAACCTTAGGCATGATTTACATGACCGTATTTCATGTTGGTCTGTGTAAGGGAAAGTACACAGACTGGTAAAAGTAAATGGTTCAGTTCACACGCCCCTTTTTTCCGTTTTAGCAATGGTCCGTGCAAAAAAACTCCTCGTACTATTTATTCTTGTCCATTTTCTGAGACTCATTTATCCAAGTGCATGGGCGTGGAATACAAATGGCTGTACACAGAAATACATACATAATCTTGACAACCATCGAATGAGGCCTTTATGTGATTAAACCACTGGCATGCTGCTACAGTACCTGTGTACAATATTCTATCCATGTGGCTTTTGAAATCTTTTTTTCAGGCAGGCAGAAAAAGTTAAAAACCCATGTGTTGCTCTGTAATAATCTGTTGCTGTTATTACGCCTGTTCTTTGATAGATGAATGCTGGGAGTGTGAAGTCAGCACTAGCTCTGCCACGAGGGATGATAAGACAGAATTGGCTCATTGTGCTGTTTGGGGTCTCAAGTAAACACTTCCTACAGTTTCTACAACTTCGATCTTTCTGCAAAACCCACCTGGAAAATCCAGTAACAATTCAGGGCAGGGGCGGATTGGCCATAGACCTTACAGGGAAATTTCCCGGTGGGCTGATGCCCAGGGGGCCGCCTGAGCCCTCCTCACAACCGGCCAGTGGACATTTTTGGGGATGTATTTTGTGCTGCTGGCAGTATTTTGTGATGCACTGTGGTATTTGGCTCTGTTGGGGAGGTATAATGTGCCACAATATGGTATTGCTGGCCCTGCCTTTCATCAATTTGAACCCGAATACAAAATGAGGCCACTTTTAGTATTTATATTTTTTTTTCCAGGGCCACTTTAAGTTTCCAGTCCGCCCCTGATGCAGGGAGATCAGATAAGGCGTGGGGGACACACGGAACACTACATAGATTGTGTAAAATCTTAAATCCATACAAATCCTAAAATAGGGATGGTGGGGATATATTGTGAAGGTTAACCCCTTCCTGACCAGCCCTGTAAATGTTTGGCGCTGACTTTTAACCCTTCAGGTGCGGTGGCAAACGTGATCATGGCATCTGAATGCTCTAAAACCCAGAAGTGCAAAAAGTATTACACACCTCAGAATGGTATCAATGGTATCAGTGTTTTCACCGATGCCGGTGCATACAGCAGGGGTCCAGCTATCAGTCTATGGCCTTTCCAGTCTAGCGGTGCGATACTACATTCTCATCATGTTGCAGGGTATGTACCGTTTGCATTGATTTTGGGTCTTGAGTATTTTTGAAATTCCTAAAAACATTTTGTCAATCTTTGTGCATTTCTGTATTGGGAGATGTGATTTACTATTTATCTGCTATTATCATACATCAGGTCTTGGCAATTTTGTCTCCCATTCGTCACTTATTTCAGGTATATTTTTGCACATTTTAGACACATTATATATATATATATATATATATATATATATATATAATTTTATTGTATTTATTTTATTATTTTTTATTACTTTTTTTATTTTTATTACTTCTCTATTTTTACACATGCCCGCTGTGACATGAGTTATAGATCGCACCGCAATGTGCACTCTGCATTAGGGCCCTTGTACACGACTGTATGCCCTCCGAGACATATGGTCCGTGAGCGGGCCATATGTCCTGAAGTGGCATTGAACATGCGCATGGGAGCGCACAGCATCATAGATTACAATGATGCTGTGTACGTCGGGCCGCCCGCGGTGCTATTGTCCCGCACTCATAAGAGTGCGGGACAATAGTCGGAGGGCATACGGTCGTGCGCAAGGGCCCTTATTGGGGTTGTCTTCAATAATATACAGCAACATTAGATTTTTCACATTTACTTTTGATTTTGTATTAATAAAACGTGATATTTTTATTTTTTGGCTCGCTGTGTGTGGTTCATGATTATTTGTAGAGCAGCGATCTTTGTTAGATCTGAGTCGGCATATGTAGGGATTATTATTGAATGTCAAATACAGTCAAATACATTTTAAACAAAGTAGTAAATATAATCTGTTGCCACAATTGTAGTAGAATGAGAAAGTGGTCTTCGGAAAAAGAAAAACCTGTAAGTTAGGTTCAGTGAAAGCTTCTCAAGTCTCCACCCGGCAATTTAGGCCACTTTCCCACAGTCAGTATTTTGTATCAATATTTGTGAGCCAGACCCAGGAGTGAAACCTACACAGAGGAAAAAATATAAGAGAGATTTGTAACACTTCCATGTTTTGGACCCACTCCTGGTTTTGGCATTTAAATACTGACTGTGTGAAAATGTTCTAACAGAGGCGAGAGCTGCTTCAAACACAAGGACAGGTGTTTTGTTTTCTTCTTAGGTTTTACTGTTTCACTGTTACTGTTTACTGTCCCCACCAGGGCCTTGTTCACTCAGATTTTTTTTCAGTGTCTTTAAATGCTTGTAAGAAAACAATAAATGCCATACATTTCTCATGACAGTTTTTTACAAGTGTATTTGGTGACTTTATTTTGTTTTATTTGTAATTTGGATAAAGATACCTATGGGAAAAAAAAACTTCAAAAACACCACAAACCAAAATGGTTTGTATCTAGTCCATTTTCACATTTCATTGTATATACTTTTGAGACTTGGCTATGACGATGTTATGTGTTATTCAGCCAAATGCTGTGTGTGAGACTGTTATTGAGGATTATCAGGCACGTGTATAAATATACTAGGGCACATTTATCAAGCTTGCCTGTTTTTAGGCTTACAATTAGGCCTGTCACACATGACCGTGGAACACTGTCCGGTACGGGCCGTGACCGTGCTCCCTCTGAGCCCTCCCTCTGAGTTTCACTGTACAGCGGCGGCCTCAGGAAGCGCACGGCGTCATAGCAACCAATGACGCCGTGCACTCCCGTCCTCAGAGGGAGCACGGTCCAGGCTTTCACGGTCGTGTGTGACAGGCCTTAGACAGGTGATTTGCTTCACTTTTGACAACTATTTGTCAAAAGTCTCACAGCGCCTCATGATTTAGACTAGGCGTATTGGCATTAGTCTGACCTCTAGTTGTTCTTTATCAGGATGACAGGTTTATATTCACAAACACTAGTAGAGCAGAGAGGAGAACGAGGCAGCTCTGTAGGCCAGTTTTGTGAAGTAACTTGTCCTCCTGTGTGATTAGGACCGGTTTTGTGTGTACTATTAGGAAGGTGGCCATTTTATTTCTTCTAATGATTGCTCTCTTAACAAAAACAAACCAAGAGCCAAGAAGAGGCTGGGGAGGAGTAACCATGAAAGAAGGCAGAGCAGCCTTGGCTCCTACACACTGAACACGGCCCCTGGGCACTTGTGAGTGCTCGTTTGCTTATGAATTAGGCCCCATTCACACGACCGTATGTTCATTTCCGTAACTTATCTGCATTTTTGCGGATAAGATGTGGAACCATACGGACCCATTAATTTTTCCATAGGAGAAAAAAAAAATTCAGAATGCACACCGTGTGCATTCCGCATCCGTATATTATGGAAGTTCTCCCACAAAAAAAAAATGAAACATGTCCTATACTTGGCCGCAAAATATGTCCGTAGCCCCATTAAAGTCAATGGGTCCGCAAAATTACGGAACACTACGGAAGACTTTCCGTATGTCTTCCGTTCCGTTTATACGGACACGGAATACATACGGTCGTGTGAATGGAGCCTTAAACTGCGTTTTTCCTGCATCTGCAAGTCTAAAGAAGATAATAAAGGTATCATTACATTCATGTGTAGGTGTACAACAGAGCCATGTAAGCGCTGTATATGGGCATATAGTGGTGACAGACTCCCTTTAAGAGCTACATTTTTTTTTTTCTCATTTTTTATTGTCTGAGCTATATGAGGGCTCCTGTAGTGCAGGACAAGCTGTATTTTTAATGGTACCATTCTGTGATGCATGTGGCTTTACATTGCTTTTTATGTCATTTTTTTGTGAGGTGAAGTGAGCAGAAATTGCAATTTTGTCAGGTTATTTTTTATTGGGTTCACCGTTACAGTATAATGCCATAACTTCTGTGAGTTGACACGATTATGGCAATATTTAAATTTATATTTCATTTATATAGTTTTTTCATAGTTTACTAAAATAACTTTTTTGTATGAAAAATCAGTTGTATAAAAAAAATCATCATTGTGGAAACTGCGGAGCACCATGTGCCATTGATGGAAGAAGTGAACGTTAGTTACAAAGGAGCTCCAGGGAGGACCAACACCCACAGTGGTGCCGCTCATCACGAAAATGAACCAGGGGGCTACCAGAGGAGTGTCAAAAACAATTCAGTGAACACTATGGTGTATGGGATTCTGAAACAGATGATCACTGCAGAAAAGGCTTCAATTTTTGCAGCAGTATGTGCAGAGTCACATTTTGTGCTTCGTCGAACTAATGGACGTTGGCTTGTCAGAAGAAACACCCTGAATCCTTTGCTGGAAGAACCCAAGCTGTTGGAGGCATCGTTATGGTCTGAACAATGTTTTCGTGGCATTCTCTGAGTCCACTCATCCATGTGGAGGGCACTCTCAACCAGGGGCAGATTGGGAATCTAAAGTGGCCCCATATTTTAGGAGAATCTAAATTGACAGAAGGCAGGGCAACAAAAGTCAGAAATACCATAACGCAAAATACCACATACCACAGTGCCGCACAATATATTGCTTCAAACGCTGCCCCTCTGTGGTGGCCATCAATAGAAGCCATTTTCCCTCCTCCTCTTCCAGTTGTCTCTGATTAAGATATGGAGCAGGGTCTATAGGTTAGATGCGGGACATAGTTGAATTCAGGAGGGCATGTTGCGGGCCGGGTACATGAGTACCTGATTCTCACGGAGTTAATTACCCCTGATAGCTAATTATGTGCCCAGCCAGTGGCAGAGATGGGGACTTGGGCGACCCCCTGAGCATAGGCCCACTGGGAAATTTGCCTGTAAGGTCTATGGCCAATCCGCCCCTGTTCTCAACCAATTTGGGTATGAATCCATCCTTGTAGATCATATACACCCAGACCTGCTGATTGTCTTCACTGGAGTGGATAGGAACTTCCAGCAAGACAATGTGATTGTCCCACAGCTAGAAATGCCTGACATTGGATGGAAGAGCATGAGCAGGACTCCCAAGTGCTACCCTAGCCCCCTAATTCCCCAGACCTGAACCCAATTGAGCATCTGTGGGACCACCTTCATCGTCACGTTCCTTCTGTGGATCCTTCCCCACGCAGCCTCCAGCAGCTGTGGGACCACCTCGATCACCATGTTCATTCTATGGTTCCTCCCCCACGTACCCTCCAGCACCTGTGGGACCATCTCGATCACCATGTTCATTCTATGGATCCTTCCCCACGCACCCTCCAGCAGCTGTGGGATCACCTCGATCACCATGTTCATTCTATGGTTCCTCCCCCACGTACCCTCCAGCACCTGTGGGACCACCTCGATCACCATGTTCACTCTCTGGATCCTCCCCCCATGCACCCTCCAGCACCTGTGGGACCACCTCGATCATCATGTTCATTCTATAGATCCTCGCCCACGTACCCTCCAGCACCTGTGGGACCACCTCGATCACCATGTTCACTCTATGGATCCTCCCCCCATGTACCTCCAGCACCTGTGGGACCACCTCGATCACCATGTTCATTCTATGGATCCTCGCCCATGTACCCTCCAGCAGCTGTGGGACCACCTCGATCACCATGTTCACTCTATGGATCCTCCCCCCATGTAGCTCCAGCACCTGTGGGACCACCTCGATCACCATGTTAATTCTATGGATCCTTGCCCACGTACCCTCCAGCACCTGTGGGACCACCTCGATCACCATGTTCATTCTATGGATCCTCCCCCACACACCCTCCAGCAGCTGATGGAAGCACTGCAGTCAGCATGTCTCCAGATACCTGTGACAACCTACCCCAGGACATTACTGAGTCACTATCAGCCTGTCTAGCTGCCGCCTGTGCTGCACACGGCGATTACTCTGGATATTAGCTGGTGGTCATAATAATGTGACTCAACTGTGTATTTGACCATTATATAACTGTATTTATCATTGATTTTCCTATCTCCATTGATCATTCACATAAATGAGACATCACAACTCCTACTCATACTATGCTAATGTCCAACAGTGGAATTTATGCCATGTACATAGAGCCTGTAGGAGGCACAAAAAGTCTCATATATAACTGTACTATGTCTTCTAACCTAGAAGAAATGCTCCTATGAATACCTCTGTAAAATGGCATCCAATGGAGCATGGCAGGATTATTTTCTTACAGCGTTACAGCTACTGCTTATATGTGTCTGAGCACTTATAATCTGGAGGTGGTTTAGACGGTTTACCCCTAGGCCATTGCTAGCATGGAGACAAAATTGATCTTAGACACTTGTCAGATTAAGTAATAAAAAACGATCCTCCGAATCGAGGGTGGCTTTATACTAGAAATCAATGCAACATAATTACTTGGGAAAGCTTTTTCATTAATATTATATAGCTTTATAATTGTAATATGTACACACAGTGTTATATTTATATAGGCTACAACATTGAATAAGTAATCAAACTGTTATTGGGTATATACTCTGTAAAACCATTTACATTTATCAGCAGAAGGGCTTAGATTAGGGCTATGAGTAACATTTATCACCTATCCACAGGTCAGCTGATTAATGTATGAGCACTAGGGAACCGAATGCAGAAGAGGTGTCCCCACTGTGTGTATGCTCCGTACTCCACCAATATTCCATTCACTTCTATGGGACAACCAGAGACAGCTAAGTACTGTACTCGGCAGTCCTATACACAGTGAGTGAAACAGTGGTCACCCGTGAGCACTACTGCTCCATTCACAAAGAAAACTCAAGGGCCTCCGTTCTCATGATCGGAGGGGGTCCCAGGGGTCGGGCTGCAAGCGTTCATACATTTTTCCTGTGGATAGATGATAAATGTTTTTCATGGGTCCAACACCTTTATCATTCATTTTGTAATAAGTCCATGTTAACAAATACTAATAAATTAAAAAAAACAAAACAAATGAAAGTCATTTACAGCTGAAATGTGTACATAACCTCCACTGCATGTTATTACAATACTTCACGTGTGAGGGTTTGTCCACACATGGGATTACAATGCTGAAAATGTGTGGGCAGGAAATCCACAGTATTTTACAGTACCAGTAAAGTGGATTTTAGCAACTCTCAGCCACACACTGCTTAAAGATTAACTAAACTTTTATTCAACTTTTCTTTAACCCCTTCCCGATTGCCTAACGTAAATATAAGTCAGCGGTTGGGTATTTAAAGATGGAGCCCGCTCATGCAGTGGGCACCATAGCTGCTGGGTGCCTTCTGTTTTGAACAGCAGACACCTGGGACTAATGTATGTGATTCACGATAACACCGATTGCACACATTTAACCCCTCAGATACCATGGTCAAATGTGACCATGGCATCTGGGAGCTCAAAAACCAGGAGCGAATGCTCCCAGCCGTGCACCAGCTCCCCCTAGCGAGGATCAGGGGAGCTGGATGTTGTTTGCGGCAGTCTTGGTCCTCCTGAATGTTACGAGGCTGCCGCAGCTATGTTCTATGATGACCCTAGGGGTGGAAGGACTCCATAGGAAAACAGTAAAATTCTCATAGACTCAAATGCTAATGCACTTGAGCCCATGAGAGGAGCAATCTAAAGATTAGACATTTTTTTGTAAATTCAACTTTCCCAAAAAATGAATATACTATGGTATCAGCCCTCACATAGCTCCGTACACATAAAAATAAAATAATTTTGGGGGTCTTAATATGGTGATGCAAAGAGAGTTTTTTGGGGGAAAGTTTTTATTTTTTTTCAGTATTAAAATGCAAGGAAAACGATACATATATGGTATCATTGCAATCGTACTGACCCAGAGAATAAAAGTAACAGTAACATAGGAAAGGCTGTAAAAACAATACCCATAAAACTGGCAGAAGTGAGTTTTTTTTTTTTAATAATTCTATCCCATTTGAAATTTGTTTCCTGCTTCCCAGTACACTCTACAGTATGCAACTGTAAATGGTGCCATTAGAATGTACAGCTTGTCCTGCAAAAAACAAACACTTATACAGCTATGCGAATGGAAAAGTAAAAATGTTTATAGCTCTGGGAAGGATGGATTAAAAAAAAAAAAAAAAAAAAGGAAAATGGCCTAGTCCTGGTTAATGCCCAAATACCCTAAAAATATTTTTTTTTAATATACCTTATTAACATATTCCTTGCACTGTAGCAAAAGGGTCCGCAGGTGTATGGGCAGGAGCACAGATTGGTGCTCCTGCCTGTGAGCCCTCAGCTTGGCTAAAGGCTGGCACATAGCGTTGAGCGAACGTGCTCGTAACGAGCACTGTACTGCTCGGATCCCCTGCGCTTGCATGGGCGCAGCCATCCGGATCCGTCCGCCTCACCTGACTGCAAGTCAGTGGGGACGGATCCGTTTGGTATGACACACTCGTGTGTCATACCAAACGGATCCGTCCCCATTGACTTACAGTCATGTGAGAACGGATCCAGATGCCTGCGGCCATTCAAGCGCAGGGGATCCGAGCGCTACAGTGCTCATTACGAGCACAGCATATGGGTACAGAGCGGGCACAGGCAGGAGCAGCAATGTGTGCTTCCATACACCATTCGCTGCGGGCCCCATTGCTACAGTGCAAGGAATCTGTACACTGCTGAGAAATCAGCAATGTGTGAATATAGTGAATTTAAAGCGCTGTAGAAATCAGTACTTTGCGTGACAATTTCTTTTTAAGTTGAATAAAAGTTTAATCACTCTTTTAAAAAGGACGGATAAATTGACTCGAGGTGTGGATTTTAAATTTACTGCATGTCAATTTATGCTGAGGATTTCCACAGCTGATTTTACAATTTTGCAGCAAAATCTGTCCCGTAAGGATGTACCCTTATTCTCTCCTTATGCTGTAACAAAAGCTAGGTGCCATATTGCTTTTATGGCTTTAAACCACATTCATTCAGTCCATTCATACCCAGTGTTGTCAGCCCACATTATACTCAGCTTAAACTGCATCCGTCGTACCTGCTGCTTTGTTTGGGAAGAGGAGGTCACTGATATAGGATATAATAATATGTTGGAGGGAATAATCCTGGTTAGTAAATCACACACACACAGCTTTCATTGTACATAGGTTTTACATTATAAAGAACACTGGCAATCTGGTTGTGCAATACTTGGTTCACTTTCAGTAAGATAGAAAAATACAAGTGGTAGAAAACATACACTGGAAGCTTGTGTATGTAGGGAAATGTATATGGTATGATGATACAGCTTGCTTTTCAGAAACTCAATGACCTAACGTGATTCAGGCTCTAGAAACTGACGGAGACTAAAATGAAATATGATCATGTGGCGGACCAACCTGCAAAATGGCGGAGCAGCTGTTCTATGGGTTTTCTGCAGTATGGTATGTATTCTATGTAACCATCACATGTTAAAGCATTAAAAATCTCCACTGAGCCGCCAGTAACGTATTAGGCTTACACTGGGAAACAAATGGCTACAAAACTGGGCAATGTGATGACTATTTGCAAAGATGGTCATTTCTTCACTGTACAGATGTCGGCGTGCAGAATACTACGTTTCCTTTAGTGAGTTAATGCGAGCGCAGATCTTTAGGGCTGGTCCTAACTTAATATTCATAGTGCTCATCAGATGATCCTCCTTCAGCAGAAGAAGAGCCTGTCCATCAATTTCCTGTGTTCTGAATTCATCAGCAATCTCATGGCAGCCTGAGTAAATATAAGAGGCGGTAAGATACGGCATTCAACAGGTCACACAGTAAGGCTACTTTCACACTTGCGGCACTGGTGTTCAGCAGGCTGCTCTGGCGGGTGAACATCCTGCTGGATCCATGGTGCCGCTAGTGAGTGCAGCCGGAACTATAATGGGGGCAGCCGGAGTTTCGGCCGCAGCACGGCAAACATGCTGAGAGGCGGCCAGACTAAAATTACAACATGTTACAATATTATAGTGAATGGGGATGGACAGTAGTTGTGAGTGGAACCTGTCTTGTTAAACCGCTGTGTGGTCTTGGCCACAGCTCATACAATGTAGTGGTATATATATGGAGAGGTATCTGTAGATGCCAGTACATTATGCATGTGAAGAATTCTATAGATGTTTTCCATGGCATTATAAACTGCTTGTTTCCAGCAGTTATGGCCGCTGGTGCAATCCAACAGAGATGGTTGTGCTTGCACACTATAGGAAAAAGTGCCAGCAGAAATTAAACACATGAGCATCCCTAAGCACTGAGAGACCCCGCACCCAGGGCATCCCCCTTTATTGTGTTACTGGCACTTTGAGGGCTGCGCAGTACTCATACGTCAATATTGAACAGATTGAGGTATTAATGCATTGCGCCACCCTTCATCCAAATACCTTTTTGAAGAGGACCTGTTATCTCTCCCGACAGATCTATTTTTAATAAATAATTGCAGGCATTTTGGGGCATTTAATTACAGTTTCATTGCGCTATTTGCTCTGTTATTCTTCTTATAATTTTATCAATACATTGACAACTGGGTGTTACTAGTTGAGGGGTCTGTCCAGGCACAGCCTGATGCTATCCAATCTGTACTTCTAGTGCAGGGACAAAATCCTTTGACCAGAGGAATAGTAAAAAAACAACTTATAAATTATCCAGAAAGAAAAACAGAGGAGTGGCACAATGCAGTGTTCTAAGATCAGATGCTCCAGACTTCTTGGAGTTATTTTGTGGGGACTGCAATTTCTTACTAAATAGATATGTCAGGAGAGGTAACAGGAAAGGCAGTGCATGTAGTAGAGGTCTCTCGTACCCTTCTTTTTTATCACCCCATCACTTTACTGGTTTATCATGTAATCAAGAGAAACATTGGAAAATACCTGGTAAAGAATGGATGAACGCCCACACATCCTCAACAGTCCATAGGGATGGCTCGGTCTGTGTATCAGGTGGTGACTCAGATGGTGAGGATGTTTTCCTTAGCTGAAGACGACGCAGTTCCTGCTCTCTCTCACTTTGTCTCCGGAGACGAGTGGTCATAGGCACTGGCATGGGATCCTCTAAAGCTTCAGTACATGAATATGAAGTGGACAGCTGCAAGACACACATACAGGCTATAACAATGAACTCATATAGGTCATGTGAGGAGTCAATGTTGATAAAGTACTGTACAAACCTGTCTTAGGTAGTGGTCTCGCACTGACCCTCCGGAGCTGTGAGGGCGCCTCCCACGTCGTCTTATATTCCCATCAGACTTTCTACTCCATCTGTTGCTTTTTTCAGCCTTGTAAAGCCCAAGGCGCTTTGTGCAATTTATATTATACCTTAAATAAATATATTTGCTAAGTCAATTGACAAATTAGTTTTGAAAAACATACAAATGCAAAAAAACATTAAAAAATTGTTTCCTTTCTTCTGATTAGAGTACATTCACATGACTGTAAAAAACAGATACAGTTTTTCATGGCCATTTCGCATCCATTTTTAACGTCTGTTAAAAAAAAAACGGGTGAATTTCATTGGCTTTTTTTTCTTTATTTTAATTATTAAACGTATATAGAACTAAAAAATACAAACACTCTCAGAGAAAGACATAAGAAGATTACAATAAGTACAATCCTGAGAGGCATATAGAAATCAAAAACCAAAAAGTAGCTAGTACAGCAATATCAACTGAGAGAGTGAAAAAAAAGGGGGGGGGGGGCTTCTAGGGGACAGTTTTCTAGGTGTGCTGTGTCACCTGTGCAGAGGTCATTGTACAGGGAAAGAATAGGTGACTGTCTGTGTATAGATAATCAGGTAATTGCAGTAAAGTGATCTGTACAGACCAAGAAGGGGCAGTGCAAAAACTGCAGGATTTTATGGTTTTTGCTTAAATATACATATTGACATGGAAAAATAAAAAATAACCATCAAAACTGATTTAAAAATGTGTCAAACATAAAAATGTGATTTAAACAATAGGTCATTTTCTGATGACACATTTCCTTTAAGACCAAGAGACAATGAAAAAAACAACCTAGATATCTAGGCAATAAAGGAGGCTAATAATCAGGAGGGAGAGTGTGACTCCCCAGGCAGGGGTGAGGAGGAATGATCAGATGGGAGATCTGAATGAAACTGGATCCATGGGGACCAAAGCTTAAGATATCTATCCCTCCTCCTACCACACAGACTGGTAAGCTCCTCAAAAAGGCATATTTGGTTTACTTTCAATTCCCATTCCTGAAAGAAGGGAGGTAGTGAAGGGGAATTAGGGATTTAGTCGCTGCCAAGAGGTGAGTAAATACATTTCTTTTAGAGGGTAGGTCTGGCCAATACCGCTAGTTTTATAGTAAGGTGGAAGGAGGGAGAACAGATCTTCTGTACTGTTCATTCAATGCCTTGCCAGTAAGGATTTATCAGAGGGCACGACCACCAAATATGAATGAGAGAATACCTAAATGTTTACCACACCTCCGCCAGTCCTTAAGACTAAAAAGATAAGTCGTTATTTATTAACCTGAAATACGCCTATATTAGGCACAATCTGTGATTTTTCGTCGCTCACGCCAGGTCTAAAGAAAAAGTGGGCATGGCGCAGGCAGGGGAGGGGACGGGCTGGCAGGCCTGTCCCATTCAACATTTTCTACACCTGTTTTAGGCATAGAAAATGGTCTAAACGTAAGCCAGCTAGGAAGCTGGCTTACATTTGGAAGCGGTGCTGGATGCGCTAAAGTTATGTAGAGGCCTGCACCTCTATATAACTTTGGCGATCCACTGTTAGAGCGGGGGCTTTATTAAGACCAGCATCTAAAATGACCCCCATGGTGTGTAAATAGGAACTCTGGGGTTTTGTGCCATCTTGTGAGGAGTTTATATTGATTCTCCTGAAGTCTGACAGAAGAGGAGATGCCATGAGAAGATTGTAGAATGGCCAAGTTCACTCTCCCAAGATGAGAAATATAAAGGTCTGTAGGAAGGATAGAATGACGAACAAGGAAGACAACTCTCCCACCTTCCTAGGTAACTGCATAGGAGCCGACATGGCAGATCCAAAAGGTGGCGAGTTGCCTTTTGAAAGAAAAAGCTTGGAGAAACCTTTCCGCCAGTTTCTGGAAATGTGTAAAATGAAGGAAAGTTAATTGTGTATGTTTCAACAGGTCTCAAAGGGTATCTTAAGATGGAACAGTAACTGCATGGAATAGATCAAATATCGGGACAGAAGTGAGCCTCTCCGAAAAAGCAGGATAAGGAGAGTATGCTTTGGTAAGCACCTCAGGGATTAAGCTAGAAGGAAGCAGAGGTATCTCAGAGAGAGTGCCAGACCTAGCTTGTGGCCCTAAGGATCAAAGTTGTGTCATCTGAACGTTTGGGGGTCAGGCAACCAAACCGCCTTGTAAAATAAAACCCAAAGATTGCCGAGAATCACCAAAACTTCCAGATCCAATTGTTTACTAGAATTTAGAAGCTCTAGCCATCTGTTGAGATGTACTGTCTTATAAATAGCTGGTATGCTCAATCCTCACATTGCTTTATCAGGAAAGAATAGGCTAAGCATGGTTTGCTACACTTCAAAAGGAATTTGGTGAACATAGAGCTAAAAAAGGTTGCAGGTACAGTGGGGGAAAAAGTATTTAGTCAGCCACCAATTGTGTAAGTTCTCCCACTTAAAAGATGAGAGAGGCCTGTAATTGACATCATAGGCAGACCTCAACTATGAGAGACAAAATGAGAAAACAAATCCAGAAAATCACATTGTCTGATTTTTAAAGAATTTATTTGACTAAATACTTTTTTCCCCACTGTAAGAACATAGGTACCATCAGAAGGGTATACAGAAGTTTGGGTATAAAGTATGTTTTAGAAGGTTCCAGCGACCCATCCACAAAATATATACGGGAAATCAAAATCCTGCAGGAGACGCTTGAGTTCCACGAGTAATGGAAGATCTAGGGGTTGTGTCAGTTAAGCAAATAGCATTTATCATGTAGAGAAAGTTACTACGAGGCACTTACTAATGTATTGTTATTATCCATATTGCTTCCTTTGCTGGCTGGATACATTTTTCTATCACATTGTACGCTAAGATTTGGATGCCAAGATATGTGAAGGAGGTGGTAGCCCCTTAAGGACATCAGCGGGACTGTAACGTTAAGTATTTCGAATTTGCTACATTTATTTTAAAATTAGATAAGAGGCAGAAAATCTTTACATTTTTTGTGAGCAAAACGAGATTAGAAAGGAGAAATAATAGGATTTTTTTGTACTTACCTGTAAAATCCTTTTTTCGCTGAGTTCATTGGGGGACACAGGAGACCATGGGTATAGCTGCTGCCACTAGGAGGTGACACTAAGCAAAGAAAAGTGTTAGCTCCTCCTCTCAGCTATACCCCTCCTACTCCTCTCAGCTATACCCCTCACTGAGCTAATCAGTTTGTATAAAAGCAGTAGGAGCAGCCAGGAGAAGCCAACAGAAACCATTGAAAGAGAGCTGGAGATGGGTCAGACTCAGAACCAAGAACAGGTGGGACCCATCAAAAGGAACCAGCAATGAACTTACTGGGTGGGAGCTGTGTCCCCCAATGAACTTAGCGAGAAAAGGATTTCACAGGTAAGCACCAAAAATCCTATTTTCTCGCTCATATCATTGGGGGACACAGAAGACCATGGGACGTTCCAAAGCAGTACCATTGGGAGGGAACAAAAGACCAGAACAATTCCAAGGCTGGCCATGGGATCCCACATAGAAATGTTGGGAAAGGATTGCTCAGGAACCCTGCAGAAGACTGGAAAAGCATAATTCAGGAGGCCAGCCAGAGGGCAAAGAACGCACAGCTGCTAAGACTGGGCAAAAAGAGGAAAACCCAGTCAGAATGAAACCCCAGGGCTCGGTAGACTTCAGAAGATGTGGATTGCAGCACATAATATCCACAAGAAGGATAAGCATGTCTGACGACTGAAGATGATGTGCTGAAGGTACTTCTGGATACTGAGGATCAAAGAATTGTTGTGGGGGTCTGGACTGGAAACCCAGGATGTCCTGCATGACAATAGGCCCCATGGAAAGCCAAGGGGAGTCTAATTAACAAAAATGGGCCTGTAGAATCTGCGTATGCGCGAGACCAGACAAACGAGCAACAGGTAGCCCAGAAAAGACCTTACCAAATGTGTAATTATTGGAATGGGATATTTCAACCCAAGAAAAACTGTGAGGAAAAACCCTGGGCCACTGGTAGAGGACTAATCTGGTAGGGAACTCCCAGGCATGTGAGGAGACCCCTGTGGGCCATTTTGTAAAAGAAAATAGGCAGTAGCCACTCCCCTGTACAGAAACCAGCCGAGAAGAGACTAAAAAGTCTGGAATATGATCACTCCTCAAGACAGAGAGAAGAGATGGCTAAGGGGGCGAAAAACCAACAGGAACCAATCAGAGGTAAAAAATGAAAAACTATATGCCAATGGGGAGTAGTTTAAGAGGATACGACTGTCCTCGAGAATTAATAGCATCCCAGCCACGCAGCCAAGAGCAATGCGTCAGAAGAGTGTAGCCAAGCAACCTCACGACTTGACAAAGGAAGACTGCGAGTGAAGCCGGATCCAGGACCATATCATGACTGGCATTAGACAGCCTGAGAAAACTGAGCAACGGCACTGTTAAAAGAGAGCAGGCTACAACCCATTAGAGAGAGCACATACACTCGCCAGGGATACACTCATGGAAGCCGATCCAAAAGAAAAGGATCGTAGCATACACCCAGAGCCATAGGGGCTTGTCAAAAGGCTTCTAGCAGACAAAACTGCTCGATACTCCACAAACTTCCCGGGTCAGGCAGATCCAACTGTAGGCTCAAGAACGACAACACGCCCAAAACCTCGGAGTTGTGTAGGGTCGGCAAAGACCAAGCACAGTTATCGCATATCAACTCTGCCGGAAGGCGACAGTGCAGACATCAGCGGAACGCCCAGATTGGTCCGAGATAGGAGAAACTCTCCTCCAGGAAAGAATGTGCCCAAGCTCACAAACGTACAGAGAAAATCTGGACATATAGGAAAAATAGTGTAGGCCTGCCGGAGAAGTCAAAATCTAGTCCGAGGAGTATGGACACTGGCCATATAGAAACAGTAACTTAGGGAAGCGCAATTACTAGCCCTGCGGAGGGGCATAATGTTGAAAGGGTGCTGCGTTCCAGCAACCACACATCTATAAGTAGTGACAGCACCACAGCTGCCTGCCGGTGAGGGAAGAAAACGTTGATGATGCACAGTATGTGCCCTGAATAGATGTGTCACCTACATAAGGACATGTCAGAGTTATTACTGATCTCTTAAAAGAGGTAGTGTTGATGGTTGAACAGTGTCAACAGTTAGCACCAATGTCCCACTTGTAATGGGAACCATGTGGTAGATTAGTGCCATATAAACAAAGAGGTTATGCCAACCAGGAAAAGCCCCGCAATAGTGCGCACCAAAAGTGAATGGCTCATCAGCCATAGCAGATGACCATGACATCAGGACTGAGTGGACGAATCAGCAAAAACTTAAATCCTCAGCCTAAATGCCCCACCTATTGGGGCAACGGCATTAGAGGGATGAGAGGGAATGAAGACACAATCACCACACCTAGGACCAGAGTGAGGGTTCCACCTATAGAAGGAGGAAAGCGGTAGAGGCTACAGTATACAGAGCCAGTGCCGAAGCCTGGAATGGAACAGAAGGCAATGTGGTAGAACCCAGAGGCGGACTGGGAACTTAAAGTGGCCCTGGAAAATATACTAAAAGTGGCCTCATTTTGTAGTCAGGTCCAAATTGATGGAAGGCAGGGCCACCATATCTTGGCACATTATACCACCCCAACAGAGACAAATACCACAGTCCATCACAAAATACTGCCAGCATCACAAAATACATCCCCAAAAACTTCCACTGGCCGCTGTGAAGAGGGCCCAGGTGGCCTCTTGGGCATCGGTCCACCGGGAAATTTCCCTGTAAGGTCTATGGCCAATCCGCCCCTGGTAGAACCACATCCAGTGCAAATGCAAGGAGGAAAGCAAGGCGGGTGCCACCATGGCCCATAGGGTGGACGTAAACCCTGAGAAGGGAACCATACTGTGGTAGACAAGGTACTTAGGGCTACAACAATTCTCCACCTAAGAGTGAGGCCAGACAGGAGTAGCCACAGGAACTAGTGCTGGAGCCAGATACTACCTGAGGAGAAGGGCATACTGCAGAAGACATAGTATATGGTGTTAGCACTCTACTCAACCTGAAGAGGAGACCATACGGTAGGTATGTCATGCCAACGCCAATACTCCACCCGAGGGGAAGGCTGATAAGTAGGCCTTAGTATGGAGTGCTTGAAAAGAAGACCATACTGATAGTAGCCACCAAAACTAGGGCTAGCGCAACACCTGAGAAGGCCGCACAGTAGTAGCCATGATATGGAGCGCTAGAGCAAATACTCAACCTGAGAAAGAGGCTACACCGTAGTAGTCACAAAAGTCAAAGCCAGGGAAGGTACGCCGCCTGGGAAGTAGGCCCTACCGTAGTAAGTACAATCTCTAGTCCTAGCGAAATACTCCACCTGCAGAGGAGGGCTACGGTAGTAGCAATTCTGAAAAGGGATATAGCCAGAAGTGGATACAGTACACAGCGGTAGTGTAATACTCAATTGGTTAGGAGGTAAGCACATAATTCTCTTCTAGGGCAGAAACACCACCCATTGAAGGTGTCTATGTAGTGGAGTCCCACCGGGACTTAAAGGGAACCTGTCATCTCTGAAACACCCCCTGAACTAGAGTAAGCGTTGTATAGTGTAAGTGATGCTGAATCCGAATATGTAATTTTTATCTTCGTACTCTCTTCCATTCAGACGCTGTGCTCCCACAAACCAGCAGTAAAATGCACTTAGTTGACTCCAGTGCTCACTTACATAATGGAGAGGACTCAAAGAAGAGTCCTCTCAATGCATTTTACTGCAGGTTTGTGGGAGCACAGCGTCGGAATGGAAGTGAGTATGAAGATAAAAATTACATATTCGGCTTCAGCATCACTTACACTATACACCGCTTACTCTAGTTCAGGGGGTGTTTCAGAGATGACAGGTTCCCTTTAAACGATGTTGTGGGGATACGCGCTGGGAGGACAGAGACTGCCGTGTTGGCGCTCAAAACCATCAGCTAAAAATGAAGACACCCTGCAAGCAGGGAGGTCTGCCTCCTACAGACTCTAAGCTAAAACTGATTAGCTCAGGGGTATAGCTGAGAGGATGAGCTAACACTTTTCTTTGCTTAGTGTCACCTCCTAGTGGCAGCATCTATACCCATGGTCTCCTGTGTCCCCAATGATACGTGCGAGAAAATAAGTTGTCCACAAACACATTTAAGCTTAGCTCAAAAAATGATTGAAGTTGCTGCCTAATGTGGGACTGATGGGAATCTGAATGGAGTAAGATTTCATTTAGTCTCCAATTCCACTCTTTGCGTGGAAGATGGGAGAAATGGCAGGCAGCGGAACATGGAGCATGATATGAAATGGTACCTGACCCTATGTGAGCAGAGAAGAAGAGGGGAAAAAATGAGCAGAAACAAAAATATAGTCATTGAAAGGAGTTGTGAGGAATAGACCGAAAATAGTCTCTCGTGGATGGGTTGCAGGACCTCCAAATATCTATAAGGTGCATGACATTGAGGTTGTCCTGAACCTTACTGATTAACACTGAAGATATATGTGATTATCTTAACTGAGGAGTCCATAAAGGGTTTAAGGGTAGGGTTCAAATCAGAACCAAAAATAACAGTACTCTCTGCAAACAGCTGTAAGGTATCTAAGGCTCTGAGCAACCAAGGAATTTGTCCTGAATTGGGTATAATATAGTTGGCAAGGGTATACATTTTTGAGGCAATGGCACCTATTGTTGCTTCAGTAGGAAGGGAATCGAGCGAGGAATAGCTATAGACACTACCTTAGAGGCTGAAGTAGCATGACTGTTATGATACCACTGCGACCAGGGAGAATTAAGGAGTTTGGGGATCTGAGTGCCCCTAAAATAGGTTTCTTGTAAGAAAATGATATGGGTCTTCAATATGTGCAATAAAAGGAGAATGTGCATTCTCTTGTGGGCCGAGGTAGAAGCCCTTTACATTAAAAGTGGTAAACCTACAATCTGCCATAGGAGCAGATCAAAGACAGAGAGTAGCTTTAGAGTGATAAGACTGGATATGGAGAAACAGGAGGGAAAGGCAGGGTGGAGAGGAAAAATAAAAGGGAGAGATATTATACAGAACCAGATGATACAGGATCCACAGCACAGTGTACAAAAGTGTTACTTAGGTACCCGGAAATCACACGTCAGAAAAGTAAATCAGAGGGAAAAGAGGGGGAGGGTTGAATAGAAAGCAAAGACAATAACTGTCCCGACCAACAGTTTACAAGCAAAACCTAAAAAGAATCTAGCAACATGTAACAAAATGGCAGCACCTAAAAATGCAAAATACTATACCACAGTACAGAGTGGGAGCAATAAAACTGAAATTGTACCCTAGTGCAAATAAATGATAAGTAATAACAATGACCTAATATTTTACGCACTTATATAGCGCTGCTATATTCCACAGCGTTTTACAGAGATTAGCATCACCCTGTCCCCAATGGGGCTCACAATCGAAGTCCAAACTTGAACTGCAGAAAAAGAAACAGCAACCAGGCCGTAGGCCTTAATCAGAATGCAGGCCTCCAGCGGATCTCTACAAGTTGGTCACCTGAACAGGACAAGAGTGAGGTTCAAGTCAGGCAGGGTTGAAAGTGGCCTTAGATGTTTAGTTGTCCAACTGCTGACACTTGTCTTTAGGTATACACTTCCACGGCTCCTGTTGTGGTAAAGGTGGGAGGACAACATTGTTGGCAGTGGGGCATCAAGGACGGTGTGCTGATGGGATTATGTCCAAAACAGACCACACCTTAGGCTACTTCCACACCTGCGGCGAGGGTCTCCGGCAGGCTGTTCCAGTGGGTGAACAACCCGCCGGATCCGTGCTGCCGCAGGTGCACGTGTGGGGCCGGAACTGCTCTCCGGCCCCATTCACTGTAATGGGGGCGGGCCACGGATCCGGCCACAGCACAGCAACCCCTGCTGAGAGGCGGCCAGAATGAAAATACAACATCTTCTGGGGTATGTATGCGCAATCTCCGGCCATTATGCACAATAGACAGGTGAAAAGGATATAACCAAGAGTGTGATATGTTCTTCTGGCGCACCTATTCTAGAAGAGGTCAGAGAAATTCTTTTGGCTAGTATAGATGGTGCTTTGTCCTGATAAAGGGAAACCTCTCTCTTGCAGATTTTAGGATCCTGACGGTATTCACAAAGGACAACAGTCCACAAATACTATCCCAAGGGAGTCTGATGATGAGGGTTTGGGCCTAATGGATCTGTGGATCCTCTCAATTATTATTTCTGATGCCACCTCCATGCCAACCAAATTTGTAGCGAATCTTAAGTCCAAGACCTTTAATGTGGATATTTCGTCCTCTGCTTCTGTTTTCCTGGTATTCTATGAGGATCAGGATCTTTGCTGATATGTGCCAAGTGATCCACAGATCGGTCCTCACTGGAGGCAGCGTGATGCTCCCAGCGTGATCACGTGACATCACATTGGGAGCGCTTATCCTGCTGCTTACACAGTTCCCAGGACTATTTGTGAAGAGGTATCTTTTTTATAAACTCCTTCCACCCTGCTCATGTTCCTATTTTCAACAGGCGTTGGTCCGGTGCACTCCTGTCTAAACATCTGGAAAAAAACAAAATTGCCCCTATTTTTTCACTGCTCTCCAAAGGCTCACAGAACCAATTGTCCTTCTTGGTGTTGTAATCAAAGTGGAGTGTAACAGCGCAAATATATAGAAAAATAATTCTGCTTGACCTAAATGTGTATGATGTGTATGTTGGGGGGATTGTGCAGTGAAGGAATATGGTAAAGCAGTGAAAAAATGTTACTTTACTAGGAAAATAATTGTTAGGAAATGGAAATCCTCAAACTCAGAGAGAATGGAATTCATATCCTATTGCATTTTACAATATGAATGGATAGCTGATCTGTTATGCAGCCCATAGACTTCTATTATGACGGAATGAATAACGGAATGCCTCTAAAGGCATTCCATTATAGAGTTGCATTATGGTCCATGGTAACGGAATCCATAACACAATTCAGCTTACACCATAACCCGAACCAAAAACTAACTTAAAAATATGAAATTCGCTCATCCTTAGTCATGGCGACTGTGGGGGAAATGGAGCTTTTTTTCCCTTGTGGGGCTAAAAAGTGGAAAATATATAAATGTTTGGGTAATTATAATTTCTTCTAGCATGAAAAAAAGAAAAGAACAAACAAACAAAAAAATCTTGTCAGCTCTGGCGTTAAGGATCAAATAAACTTTCAGTGTTTGCCTCACTATTGTCTATACTGACGTAGCTGTGGAAAGCCTTATTTTTTGTGACACAAGTTATTTCCTTTGGTGCCATTTTGGGGTACATCTATATGACTGCTCAATTTAACTTCTTTTGTATGCCATTGACCTTAAATAATTTTATAGATGTATAGTGCAAGTATGCCATAACAGGGAACTTACGCAGATGGCCCTGGACTGTGTACCACATAATGTATGGGTATAGATTGTGTCGCGCAGCTTTCCTGTGACAGGACAGTGATGGTGAACCTTTTAGATACCGAGTGCCCAAATTGCAACCCAAAACCCACTTATCGCAAAGTGCCAACACGGCAATTTAACCTGAATACTACAGTCCAACAGTATATCTTCCACGTACTTTATCATTTATCTATAATATCCTGCCTACATTCAATGAACTGCCTGTGCCGTTCACAGTGCTCCCTGCTCCGATAACAGGAAAAGTTTAAAGGCATATTTGCGTGCCTTACAGTTTTTTTCCACGGAGGAGGTGCCCACACGGCTCTGAGTGCCAGCTCTGGCACCTGTGACACAGGTTGGCCACCACTCACTAAAGACATGGTACACAATAGGCTGAACAGTGGATATGAGAACTTTCTATGATTTCTGTCCTGTTATTAGAGCAGGACAGATGAGCACTATTCATAGTACTGCTATATTAAACAGCTGGATGGGAGGGTCTATGAGAAGTGCATGTCGTCTGAATTGGAGCTCTCTGAAACCATTTCCAATGTACTTAGAAACTGATACAACTTAGTATGGGTTCCTCAGGATGGGAAAAGGTTTTCCACGGGTTATTTCATGCTAAAAACATTAGGAATCACTGCCCAGACTTTAGACTAATTTCACAATACTTTACCACCAACTCACTCTTGTTCAGTCACTGTAGATGATAATATAGTTTAAAAAGATGATTTCAACTATAGAATTCGAATACTTTTGCAGTGAAGATCATGTCCACCTAACAATCTGCTTCATATAAAACAATCTAGATTACCTTTTTGCACACGACTGTGAACAAAATCTTTTTGATCTCAGGAACTTGTTTGGATAGCCTGTCTTTCCACAAAACTCACACTCCAAGATTTCACATTCCACCTCGTAGACACCTTCTGCTGAAAAAAAAAGCAAACAAGAAACAAAACAATGTTTTACACATTATCCTCCAAAAATATAGATTTCCCAATAAATTAAGATTTGAGTCCACCATGCGTGGATGTTCAGCATGGAATTGACAAGAACAAATCTGAAGGAAAGTTTGTCTACATGTCAACTTAAAATGAAGTTCTATGTGCAAGACTGAATCCCTGATCTTAATGAAAAAAATCTATTTAAAAGGGGTTATCCCATGATTAATGTAAAAAATGAAAACCAGACATCATATAGGACATGACAACCTCTAAGAAAGCTACAACCACTCCTATACCTCACATTGATCCAGAGCTCTCCCCACCCATTTTTCCAATTGCTCTATTAGATTTAAATCAAGCTGACAGCTCAGTGGGAGTGTCTTTTCTGCTGCAGCTCAGGAGGCGTGTCCATGCTCTCCCTATCACAGCTCAGGAGGCGTGTCTCAGTTCTCCCTATCACAGCTCAGGAGGCAGTTGAAGGATGTAACTGAGCATGTGCATCCACCTTAGCTATGTGGACAGAGAAATAAGAAAAAAAAACAGCAGGTGGCACTATACAGATTCATTTTATTGAATAACTCAGTGGCTATACTACATTTTTTAATTACTAAAGTATTCAGATCCAGGTGCTGGTTCGAAAACTGCAAAATATTTTTTGTAAGACAACCCCTTTAAATGATGCATATGACTGAGGAGGACCACTGCTCCCTTAAAGCTGAATGATCAGTAGTCCTGTTACTGGAGCTTACAGGAATGAGTTCACTGCAGGATCTCTCTGCCTTGAACTAAACCACCATGGATGCAGACATTCACATCGTATGTGGCCTAGACTTCCAAAGGGGCTCATAATAAGCTGTTCTTTGCCCTAGACCACCAGAGATGCAGAAATTAACCGTCAAGGATATAGAGATAGACACTATTAAACGATTTATCTGTATGCTTCATAGAGTACTGTAAGTTAAGTTATGTTGGTTTCGCCTGACAATATTTATTAGATGCTCTTTTGGCATCTTCCAGCAAAGAGTCAACAATGTAAAAGTCCCTAACTGCTCCGCTCAGTAGATACAACACTGGGAAAGACTGCAAATCTTTTGAGCAGACATTAAAAAAAAAAAAAAAAAAAAACAGATAATCAAAACATATGGCAAGAAATACATACAGTATCTCACAAAAGTGAGTACACCCCCCAGATTTTTGTAGATATTGTATTATATCTTTTCATGGGAGAACGCTGAAGAGATGACACTGACACAATGTAATGTAACGTAGTCAGTGTACAGATTGTATAACATTGTAAATTGGGTGTGCCCTCAAAATAACTCAACCACACAGCCATTAATGTCTAAACCATTGCTCTACATAAATATGGTCTAGGCCAGGGATGGCCAACCTGCGGCTCTCCAGCTGTTGTAAAACTACAACTCCCACCATGCCCTGCTGTAGGCTGATAGCTGTAGGCAGTCTGGACGTGCTGGGAGTTGTAGTTTTGCAACATCTGGAGAGCCTCAGGTTGGCCATCCCTGGCCTAGGCTATAAGAAGATTGCCAACAACCATATCTTCAGTGCTGTCCCATAAGAAGGATATAATAAAATATTTACAAAAATGTGAGGGGTGGACTCACTTTTGTGCCAACTCAATGCAAACAGTGTGGTCTACATTTTTATAAAAGTAGTCACAAATTTTTTAGATAATTTTTTACTTATTTTCTCTTTAAGGTTATAAGTTTTTTTATAGGGAATACGGAGTGTAAATTTTGTAATGTAAGGCTGGACATACACATCAGATCAAATTCATCCAAGATTGGCCTACTATCTAATATTTTTGGAGGTGCCCCAATACCTTATCCATTTGAACATCTCTTGCCAGAACAATTCTCCCCCTCCACACACATACTTGCCAGAATCTAGTTCCATGTAAAGCTTCATTCACACGTCAGTGTTTTGGTCAGTGATTTCCATCAGCAACTGTGAGCCAAAAACCAGGATTGGAGCCTCCACAGACTTAAAGGGGTTCTCTGGGACTTAGAAAAAAATGAAAATACTTAAATATTACTTTATTATAAATATATTCCCAAATACCTTTCATTAATTATAATTGCTTGTTTTGTCTAGGGAGCAATCATTAGGAGAAACAAAATGGCCGCTGTCCTATCAGTACACACAAAACCTGTCCTAATCACACAGGAGGACAAGTTACTTCACAATACTGAGCTAAAGAGCTGCCTCCTCCTCTCTGCTTGTCAGGGATTATGATCCTGAATACAGATGATAGGATCTGCTGAATCTCTGTAGGAATGGAGTTCACATGCGGAGACATGAAGTACAGAGAGGACAGACAGGACAGACTGTGGTAATGGAGACTGCTGCTCATTATCCACACCCTCCTCTGTACTTCATGTCTCCTCATGAACTGCATTTATTCATCTGAAGATCATATTAAACTGTATTCAGGATCATAATCCCTAACAGGTAGAGCAGCGAGGAGGATGAGGCAGCTCCTTACCTCAGTGTTGTGAAGTAACTTGTCCGGCTCTGTAAGTAGGACAGGTTTTGTGTGTACTAATAGGACGGCAGCCATTTAGTTCTCCTAATGATTGCTCCCCAGACTAAACAAACCATTATAAATAATGAAAGGCATTTGGGAAAATGTTCTTAATTCTCTGAAAACCCCTTTAAGGGAAAGATCTGCACGTGTTCTGTGTTTAGAGCTGCACCTGTTTTTGGCTCAAAATCACTGATGGAAATCACTGACGTGTGAATAAGGCATAATACTGAATCTCTGTTCCTGCACCTCTTTCCAGAATGGTTTTGTTCTTACTTTTGTTTTTATCATATTTGTACCAATTACTATGTACTGTTACTCTTTTTTTATTTAGGTTTTAGCCAACACCTGTATCAAAACGTATTTGTTATACGCACCTTCATATGTAAGATTTCGGGTCATGCCAGTGATCCAGGCTCATATAGTGTTTGTGGAGCAAAGTTTACAAGCATTCAGTTGGTCCCAAAAAATGGGCTTGTAATAAATGAAGAGCCAGGGATTACGGATTCCTGGGTCCCATATGTATTGCATGCATTGGGTGGACATTAACATTATTACACATACTGTACATACTAAGACCAATTTCAGACACATGCTGGATTGTACTAGCAATGCCTTTCAGACAAATTGTAATGTGTTTTTTTCTTTATAAAGACACCAAAGGTACATAGCTACAATAGCCATCAACTGATGTCATAGAGACATGTAATTCCGTCATGCTTAAACATAGTTACACAGTGCATGAATGACAATATTTCACCAGTGTTATACATTACTTATATCATTTATTGTACTGTTCTTTTATCTAGGGCCCGGAAACCTTTCAAACTGATAATTGGTATGTGTAAATGCACCTAAAGATTCCATACATAGACGTCATTAACAATTATATTACATAACTAGTCTTCTCCACTGATCAGATGCTGGTCTGTTCTATTCTTAAAGGGAATGTGTCATCAATGTGGTGCCAATATTCAAAGAGAGTCCAAAAACAGAGCCCGGAAACTATAGGCTGGTAAGTTTAACATCTGTTGTGGGTAAACTGTTTGAAGGTTTTCTAAGAGATGCTATCTTGGAGTACCTCAATGAAAATAAGCAAATAACTCCATATCAGCATGGCTTCATGAGGGATCGGTCATGTCAAACCAATTTAATCAGTTTCTATGAGGAGGTAAGTTCTAGACTTGACCGCAGTGAATCAATGACTTCTCCAAACGGTTAGTTAGCGCCGCTATCTGGGACTTCTCCCTGCACACGCCAGGTCTAAAATTGTGGGTGTGGCGTAGGCGGGGAAGGGGACAAGCCGTTAGTCCTGTCTCATTCACCATTTTCTACACCTGTTTTAGGCATAGAAAATGATCTTTATAACTTTGGCGGATCCACAGCCAGTTTAGGGCTTTATTAATAAATGTGCCCCTACGTTACTATGCATCAGTGGCCAGTGTGAAAATCGCAGAATTATATATTTTTTAAATACAGATTGTGACATGGAAAAAAAAACACCCCCCAAAAAAAGTGTTTAACAAAAGCTTGATTTGAACAATGGGTCAGTTTTTACGATGACAAATTACCATTAAAGGACATCTGTCAGCAGATTTGTACCTATGACACTGGCTGACCTGTTACATGTGCACTTGGCAGCTGAAGACATCTGTGTTTGTCCCATGTACATATGTGCCCGCACTGCTGAAAAAAATGTATGTTTTTATATATGCAAATGAGCCTCTAGGAGCAACGGGTGCGTTGTCATAAAACCTAGAGGATCTGCTCTCTTTACAACTGTCAGGAACTCTCCACTTTGATTGACAGGGCCAGGCGTGATGACGTTTTCACTGCCTGGCCCTGTCAAGCAAAGTAGAGAAGGCGCTATAGTCGGAGAGTGAACAGAGCCTCTAGGTGTAATGGCAAAGCCCCCGTTGTTCCTAGAGGCTCATTTGCATATATTTAAAACTTTTTTTTTTTTTTTTAGCAATGTAGGCACAGGTCAGCTAATTTCACAGGTCAAAATCTGATGACAAATGCCCTTTAAATAGTCACTGTACTTTGCATAAATCAATAATATAGGAGACTATAAGAAACTCTGAAAATATATCTTATCAAAGAAAATGACTTGTTCCACAGTTATCCTCCCCCCTTATGCCCTCAAAAAAAAAAAAAAAAAAAACACACACACAAACTAACTGACTTTCTCTCTGAAATTTGTGGGAAACCAAACCAGGGGCTGCCTGCTCACTGAAGGTTGAGATTACATCATCCCATAGAAGTCTATGTAGAGGGTAAGTGCAGAGAGAAACAAGCAGACAGAGAAACATACATGACACAGCAGCTAAAAGTAAGTGTTATACCTCATCCCAAGTGCTTTATTCACATCACTACTACTCAGGACTTCTCTATAATGCCCTATAAAGTACTTCAAAGTAAGAGTGAGACAGTTAGGAAGCAGAATCTGATGGGCAGACATCATTACAGCTTGTCTCACCCACCAGCTCAGAGACAACTGAAAATCATTGATGGAGCCTGCAGAGGGGAAAACTGCTAGAAATGCCAGATACAGTTCATATAATGGCCAGCTGTACTGTTATCACACATGGCAGCTTATTCTGAAATGTCATCGGAAACGCTAAGTACGCGTTAATCTTTCTTTCAACCAAAATTTTTTTGGGCATTCACTAAAATCAAACCAGGATCCACTTGACCACAAAAGGTAAGCTGGTAGCAGAAAGCAACACCATCAAACTTGGCTAATAAAATATATTGAAAGACTTCTTAATATCACCTGCTGTACAAGTTTTAAAAAAAAATTATGAAATTTATGTTTTGCCATTTAGCGCCCCTCATTTACAAGTCCTAACAGACGATAAACTACAGGATCATGCAAAGGACTGGTCAGATGGAATGGTCTACGGTTTCATGAGGTCTATGGGCTCTGCCTGGTTGGGACCACAGACCATCAGAAAAGATGCTAAATTTATTAAGAAGCTTGTGCTTCTTAAATGGGTTGTCCTACAGTATCTGGAAATGTATGGCATTTCCACAAAGATCTGATAAATGCGGATCCCTCCTCTGAAGTTCCACCAGGAATAGATGGGAGGTTGTGCATGTGCAGCTTTTTACATTCACTGCTTCAAAAAATAGCCAAGTTCACTTATTTGGGGCCCAGTTCTTGAGATAGGAGTGGGTCCCAGAGACACAACCCGCAACTATCGAACATTTATTGTATATGCTGTAATAATATGCCAATGTCCAGTTGGGACATCCCCTATACATTTGGGGAATCTTAGCCCAGTGCACTTTTGATTGGGACTGCCATATAAAATGCTAGTCTTAATAAATTTCCCCATAATCTTTAAGGAAGCTTGTTATCAGGAAATTCACTGGCAAACCAGGTACAGTATCTTGTTGGGCTAGCTGACCCAAGCTTTCACTTAGTGATCCTTTGCTTCATTCTGGTGAAAAGTACATTGCTCCATATGTAAATGAGCAGTTCTAGAGACTGTATCACAAAGCATATTCTACATTTTTCAAACCAGCGCCTGACTCTGAATACTTTTGCAATAGAAAGTAATTAAATTTTAGTATAGCCAGTGAGCTATTCAATAAAATGTGTCTGTATACAGCCACCTGCTATTTGTTCTTTTCCTTAATTTTTGTCTGTCCATATGCTGACCTGGTCAAACATGCTCAGTAAAGTTTTAAGCAGTGTGGATCTCTCTCCTTGATTGACAGGGCCAGATTATTGCTTAGTCCTCTTGCCGGGCCCTGTCAAAGAGGAACAGAGGAAGGTGCTGGCAGAGGAAGCTGGAGGAGAAAGGGTTCACATAGTGACTTGGACCCATCTTTGGTGCACTTAAAGGGGCTTTCCAGGAATTAAAAAAATACTTAAATATTACTTTATTATAATTATATTCCCAAATACCTTTCATTAGTTATAATGGCTCGTTTTGTCTGGGGAGCAATCATTAGGAGACACAAAAAGTCCACCGTCCTATTAATACACACAAAACCTGTCCAAATCACACAGCAGGGGAAGTTACTTTACAACACTGAGCTAAAGAGCTGCATCATCCTCATCTCTGCTCTACTTGTCAGGGATTATGATCCTGAATACAGCTGATAAATCTTCAGCTGAATCTCTGTGGGAATGGAGTTCATGAGGAGACATGACATTCAGAGAGGACGGACAGGACAGACTGTGGTAATGGAGACTGCATACAAGTGTGGCTGCTCATTATCCACATCCCACAATCCTCTCTGTACTTCATGTCTCCTTATGAACTCCATTCCTACAGAGATTCAGCTGAAGATCTTATCAGCGATATTCAGGATCAGCTCAGTGTTGTGAAGTAACTTGTCCTCCCGTGTAATTAGGACAGGTTTTGTGTGTAATAATAGGACAGCGGCCATTTTATTTCTCCTAATCATTGCTCCCTAGACAAAACGATACATTATAACTAGTGATGAGCGAACCTGCTCGTAACGAGCAGGTTTGCTCATCACTAATTATAACTAATGAAAGGTATTTGGGAATATATTTTTCATAAAGTAATATTTAAACCCCTTTAACTGGTCATTTGCATATGGACTAAAAGTACTTGGGGGTCATTTACTATGCTGAAAAACACTTACATTAGGCGTGTTTTAGGTGCACATAGCGATGCACATAGCGATGTCTTAATCACGCCTGTTTTAGGCATAGAAAAAGGTCTAAATGAAGCGGTCTTACATTTAGAAGTGGCGCTGGATACGTCGAAGTTATAGAGGGCCGACACCTCTTCTAAACTGGCAGCGGATCCGCCGAAGTTATGGGTTTTATTAAGACCAGCGTCTAAAATGCCGGTCTTAATTAATGTGCCCCTTAATCTCTAGAATGAAGCAACAGAATGCTAAGTGAAAGAAAACATTATATTCAGTTGATCTAGTCCTACAAACCATCATGCCTGGTTTATCAGTGAATTTCGCATTTTTGGTAATGTTCTTTGCATTCTCAATATGACAAGCAGTGTAAATCATTTTGGATTATTGTTTTAAAAGACTTACTTCTAGGTCCAGGGTGTAAATGCTGTTTACATATAATGTCCATCTCTCAAGAGCTAAGAAGGTCTCAAACAGTGCCAGTAAGACATTTCAGTGTTAATAATAGGCTGAAACACATACCTTGCAAGAACACTTAAATATGGAGTAACTTCTGAATATTAATGTTCATTAACTTATTTATTTTTTATTTTATTGCAATTAATTTTAACTTTAAACAAATAATAGATAAAAATACTTACCACTAGATCAATGTAATCTGCATGCTATACACTTGTCTCAAAAATCACATAGACATTCAATGGCCTGCTTTCCTAGCAATAACCAGGTGTCCTGCAGGAACCACCCGTGAGTTTACAACACAGCATTACCTGCCTGCACCTCACCTGCTAAATTCCACTGTAAGATCTTCATGGTAGAAGCGCTTTTTCCTGGGCCTTGATTTTGAGACTTCTGTTTGGGGGTACACCATTAAGACTGGGATTAGGGAGAATATCTTATAAAATTAAGAAAGAAACAACACTGCCCCCAATAATTACACTTCACTTGACAGAAAAATATCTACTTGCAAGTAGGCCAATTGGATGCATAGAAACTATGGGGATGTTTAGGGCAGCAGGAGAAGTTCTTGCATTATTAGCGGTGGATACATACCACGTTTTCATGGATGAACTCCACAGACTATGTCACATTTTAAGGATTTTTTTAGTCAAGTCAACATTTCTATTACAAAATTACTTACCTTTGTGCTACTGTTCAAGAGAAACCCAGCTGTCCTCATCTAGACCAAAGCTTAATCTGTGCTAGGCCATTGCTTGAAGGCCTGCAGAAGACATGCTCAGTCTCTCCTGATAGTACGCACATGGTTAAACTTCAGAATAGTAAAGGACAACACGGGGTAACTCTGGAAAGACAGATTTGAAGAAATTACACTTTGGAGATAGGTAGCATGTCATAACTAAAGGCCATAGCTTACAAAACAAGAGAGAAACCTATTGAAGTGTACCTAAACCTTCACACACACTTTTCTAAATGTGATGGAAATGATTTTTGTAAAGTATTTTAATTTTTTTTTTTTTTACTTTTCAAGTTCAGGTGCCTATTGAGATTTAGAGCCGTACTTGTGCCTCTACCAGCGCTGTTCTTCTAGAGCCTGGCTGGCATACATGGCTCTGGACGTGTCTTTAGACCAGAGAACATGTATTTTAATCTGTGACTGGAACCCCTGGAGGTGTTTCACAGAAACCTGTAAGTACTATTATATTACTACTCCAGGGATAGGTTCAGCAAAAGAGCTCCAATCTCCAAGCTTGCCATTGAGATTGGGTTTTCTTACTAGCAAGCAAGTCTGGAGCGTAGATAAGCTCATGTTATGAGTGCAGTCACATCAGAGATAGCTGGCATGTAGGCTTGTTTGCAATGTCTTGCTACAACTTTCAGAGCATGGGTCCAGATCCATCTGCAGGGAGGGCGATAGTAGAAATTCCTAAAAAAGCAGGTCAGAGAACCGGTAGGGAGACAGTTGAGAATTTGGACATCATATCAGGGATTTGCGTCCACAGTAAAGGTTTTAATAAAGTGTGTATGAAGATTTAGGTACACTTTAAAGGGGTATTCCCATCTCACAAATGTAGTTTGTATAATTAGATATAGCCATACCAATATTATTACTAATAGAATGTATTTATATAAAATGTACCGTTTAGAAGATTTTCCTATTTGTATATCCATTGTCCCACACATATCAGTCAGGCCGTTGCCCCTGGTTACGGCCACTGCGACCATGTAGTAGTGGTGGCCGGCTTGCACCTGTTCCAACCCGCTCTGAGGTAACTGCTGTATTGTGAACGCACATTGCATGAGCATGTGGAGACATACAGTATCTTAGGTGTGTAGCATTTTTGGCTGCAGTTCCAAAACACAGAGAAACGGATCCTGTTCCAAGACCAATTCATCTCTATGGAGCAGGATCTGTTTCTAAAGTCTGTGTTTTGGACGGATCCTGACCATTGTGTTTTGGACTGGTAGCAGATGTGAAAGTACCCTAAGATGTGTCTCCACATGCTAATGCAATGTGTGTTCACAATACAGCAGTTACCTCAGAGCGGGTTTGAACAGGAGTAAGCCGGCCACCATTACTACATGGCTGCAGTGGTCGTAACTAGGGGCAACGGCCTGACTGATGTGTGTGGGACAATGGATATACAAATAGGGAAATCTTCTAAACGGTACATTTTATATAATTACATTCTATTAGTAAGAATATTGGTATGGCTATATCTAACTATACAAACTACAATTGTAGAATACCCCTTTAAGTAATGAAAATATAAAAGCCCTAGACATTCAGAACATGAAAAAAGGCAGTGGCTTTGCAAAAACATCAAGGTAGGTTCCCTGTATACGTTTCCATATTGAGAGGTAAGGAAAAAAGGGATTACTGGCGTGGTGATGGCAGCCTTATAGGTGGTGTAACTTCAAGTACCTGGGCCCAATGTAAAATATCCCCCATCTACCCTGTGCCATTTACAATACTGGTGGCTGGGAATTGTATCTACATCTGAATGCCACCCTGCTACCCAATGAAGAAATCAGCAGACAACCTTGGAGATGAGACAGGTAGATTCTGAACCAACAAAACCTGCTAAGGTAATAAAATCAATGGATTTATCAATAAGTTGATTCTATAGAGCTACTAAAATACTAAAAGCCAACAAAAGCTACTAAACATACTGACAATATACATAGTGACGTGACACAGTCTGTGAAGAACATCGCTCACTCGCGCTTTATCCACAGCAAATGTGCAGTGAACAGATAACCTGTGCCCAGCAGTAATAGAACAACTATCCACATAGTAATATTATTTTTAACATTAACTAACAAAATTATAAATTCATTTTTTGGATGGGGCAAATAAAAACACAATTATCCAATAAAAAAAGTAGTAACATTTTTGCTGTGGTCTTGTTTCTAATCGAGGAGAAAGAAATATACTGATTGAATCCTGATGAAGTATAACCACAAACAGAAAACTATTCTCTATACACAAAGCGCTCCAGAGTACTCAGGTCCGTCTATAGTGCTCTTACATAGGATGAAATAGGAATTAGTAAATATCTGGTTGCACCATTACATGGAAATTACCTTATGACAATGAATTAAAAAAGGACAGGAAAATAAAAAGGAATAACTGACCCTCGGCTGTTAGGTCATCTACGTCTGTGTCAGTGGAGTTGTCTGGAAGCTTGGCTGTGCTCTGAACGTCTGACTCCATGTCAGTAAGGTTCATAATCTGTTCATCATGTGGAAGATGTCCTTTGGCAGGTTCATCTACCAGCAGGGAAGATCGACTCACCTAGAATATAAAATGTATACTTTTATTCGTTGGATATGAATAGAATGAGACAGTGATGTCTTACAGTGTAACTGTCATTCTTTTTTTTATTTGTGTAATATGTACGGGCAGTGATACTGACCATTTTTGTAATATACTTTAATTACTGAAATAATACATTTTTATTAGAAAAATAGCTCTGAAGTGGCCCATTTTGAGCCTTAGCAACGCTCCTCTGTCTCCTGTTTACATAACAGTGGAGACTTGCTGACACTGACTGTCAGGGGCGGACACAGACAGCAGAGGGCCCTTGTGCAAGGAATGTGTTTGGGCCCCCCCCCCCCCCGTTCCCAACCAAATTCTCAACCTAACCTATGGTGTCCTAACATTACATACAGCAATACAAAACATACAGGGTAAGGCTACTTTCACACATGCAGCACTACGCTCCGGCCACCTGATTTGGCAGAGAATGCAAGAAATTGGCCGGACACAGACTCAGTCATGCAGAGGTTTGTGTCCTGCTGATTCTCTGCATTTTTGCCAGATTGTGGCCGGATCTCTGCCTGACCCCATTATAGTTAATGGGGCCGGCGGGCATTCTGTCTGCATCCAGCAGTGCCGGATCCAGTGAATTCCAGAAGGCTGTTCTCTGCTGGACCAGCCTGCCAGAATCACCAACTCAGATGTGAAAGTAGCCTAATACAGGTCCACATACCTCCTACATCCAGTGACGTCTTCTTAGATGTAGATGTTCTCTTTCCTCATCTTTTCCTTTCAGACCAGACTGCCATGATGATTTCTTCCAGCCATCTCTTCTCTCTGTGGAGTTTGACAAATAGACATCTTAGATTCCTACTTTTCTATCATTCTTCCACCTTTTTGAACTCCTCATCCTGCCACTCCCAATACTGTGCCCGCTGTGCTCCCCAAAACTATACTGCAGAAACAGTCCCCCTCAAATACTACCGCCTTCAGTAATTAAAATAACTGCACCCAGGAAATAGTGTCCCTGACACTAAATTATAACCAAAATGTTCCCCAAAAATAACTGTGCTAAGCTGATAGTAATAGTCCCAACAATAGAAATAATTAGTGCCCCGGCCAGCCAATGTCCCCATAGTGCCCTCATAATGTGCCAATGCCCCCTACTATGTACCCAAAAAACCCTCTTAGTGCCCCTATACAATGACCCCAATAGTGCTCCTCTCCCCCCCTTCTCCATAGTGCCCCCATGTCTGCCAGAATATAAGATAGGGCCCCCATAGTGATCCTCGCCCTCCATAGTGCCAGTATATATATAGGGCCCCCCATAGTCGTCCTCCTCCTCCAGAGTGCCCCCCATAATGCTCCCCCTCCATAGTGGCCCCCCATAGTGCTCCTCCTCCATAGTGGCCCCCCATAGTGCTCCTCCTCCATAGTGGCCCCCCATAGTGCTCCTCCTCCATAGTGGCCCCCCATAGTGCTCCTCCTCCATAGTAGCCCCCCATAATGCTCCTCCTCCATAGTGGCCCCCCATAGTGCTCCTCCTCCATAGTGGCCCCCCATAGTGCTCCCCCTCCATAGTGGCCCCCCATAGTGCTCCCCCTCCATAGTGGCCCCCCCTAGTGCTCCCCCTCCATAGTGGCCCCCCATAGTGCTCCTCCTCCATAGTAGCCCCCATAGTGTTCCTTCTCCATAGTGGCCCCCCATAGTGCTCCTCCTCCATAGTGGCCCCCCCATAGTGCTCCTCCTCCATAGTAGCCCCCATAGTTTTCCTTCTCCATAGTGGCCCCCCATAGTGCTCCTCCTCCATAGTGGCCCCCCATAGTGCTCCTCCTCCATAGTGGCCCCCCATAGTGCTCCTCCTCCATAGTGGCCCCTATAGTGTTCCTTTTCCATTGTGCTCCCCCTCCAAAGTGGCCCCCATAGTGCCTCTCCTCCATAGTGCTCCTCCCCCATAGTGCCCCCACTGAGTGCCAACTTAAATAAAAAAAATTAACAGTTATACTTACCTCCTTGCCTCTGTCAGCGACGCGATGCAGGCCTCTTCCGGCCTGTGTCCCGCGCTGTACGGCTCAGGCGGCGCGATGACGTCATCGCGCCGCCTGTGCCGGCCTCTGATAGGCTACAGGCCTAGTGCCTGCAGCCTATCAGAGGAACGGGGAAGGGACACGCCTCTCCCTCCCTTGCCCCGCATTATCCATCTGTATCGCCGTCCTAAGGACGGCGATACAGATGAATATAGAGATGAGCGCTTCCAAAATGGAAGCGCTCATCTCTACCTGCCGCCGGGAAGAAAGGGCCCCCCTCCGGTCCCGGGTGCAGCCGAACCGGCTGCACCGCGGTATGTCCGCCCCTGCTGACTGTGTTATGTAAACAGAAGACAGAGGAGCGTTGCTAAGGCTCAAAATGGGCCACTTTAAAGGGGTTCTGCAGGTTTTAATATCTGATGATCTATCCTCTGGATAGATCATCAGTATCTGATCGGCGGCGGTCCGACACCCGGGGCCCCCGCCGATCAGCTGTTTGAGAAGGCAGCGGCGCTACAGGAGCACCGCGGCCTTCTCAGTGTTTACCCGCAGGCCAGTGACGTCACGACTAGTATCACTGGCCTGGGCGGGGCTAAGCTCTGTTCACATGAATGGAGCTTAGCCATTGCCAGAGGTGTCTGACAGAGACTTACTCCTCTGTCCTTATTGAGAACACGGCCGAGCATGCATGTGTACAGGGCTAGCTGCCTGCCAACAGTTATCTAAGGTATACAGCCACTTTACGGTGTATGCAGATGGGCGGTAAACTGCAGTGGAAATATCTGCATGACTTACATTCAGATTTTGCTGTGGATTTCACCCTGTGCATTGCAAAGGGTAAACCTGTGGTGAAAATCCGTAACATAAACTGGCATGCTGCGGATTTACAATCTGCACCACAGGTCAATTTTGTACAGATTCCGCATGGATTTTTTCCAGTGTGTGTGGATGAGATCTGGTAAAGTCTCATTCACTTTGCTGCTACTATAAACACTGAGGACTTTCTACTCCTAGTATGTTATAGGCATTTTTTGGTCATATGTATGACACAATATATACAGTATTTTCACTTTGCACATGTTCAAACCGCATTAAAGGGGTTTTAAATATATATGCAGAAAGTCAGTGAGCTACATTATACATTAAAATTCGCAAAATGAAAAAATCCATTGCCTAAAATGCTAGATGCAAGCGGTAAAGTAAAAATTATACATAGTAACTTCTTTTTTATCTCAGGACTATAAAGCGGAGGATGATTATACTTACGGGAAATGGCTCTACGCCTTCTTGGATGACAAACCCCTCAATGACATGGGTCAGAATCTGGGGTTTGACTATTGCTTGTGGAAGCTTGCTATCCAAACCTGGAATGCTGTTAGGCTTCTGGGTACTATTGCTTCTTGTAGTAGCCGCTGGTAAAAGCAGTGGTGGTGCTGGTATAGAGGCATAGGAATTGTCAAATGGGGACTTAATAACTGAGGCACTGACTGAAGACACCGATGTCGGGAGACCTAGGTTATACAAAATCATTTCATTACAACCAAATCCAGATATTAATATAGCCAGATATTGTATTAATATAGGCAACTGTACAGTTGTAGTAACTGTATTTAATAAGGCACCAGCCTGGAATTTGTAGTATTATCATCTTTACGTCCCATAAAGATTTGTTTGATAATATAAGCTTACCAGTGGTAACAAATTAAAAGGGTTTCTGAGATTTTGATGACCAATCTGCGGAATAGATCTTCAATATCAGATTGGCAGGTGTCCGACTACCAGCACCCCCGCGATCAGCTGCTGGAAGAAGCTGCAGCATTGCAGTGAGTGATGCAGCCTCTTCTTAGGCCTCTGCCATCAAGTTTCTTGGCCACATGGCCTATGCGCTGCTCAGTCCCATTCAGTACCAAGCATGGCCATTATCCAATAGAAAGCAATGTTCTCACTGGAGTGGCGTGACCTCCTCAAACACCTGGTCGTCCGAGGGTCCCAGGTATCATGTGCCCACAGATCTGATATTGAGAACCTATCCTGAGGATAGGTCATCAATATCAGAATCTCAGAAAATCTCAAATTTTCCACTGGGAAAGAATCAAACTGAAAGCAGCATATTTTATGTTACAATTATTTCATTTTTGGCTTCATGCCACCTCAAATCTCCGCCTTAACCCCTTTAACCCTGGGCCTGTTTTCACCTTCCTGACCAGGCCATTTTTTGCAAATCTGACATGTGTCACTTTATGTGGTAATAACTTTGGAACGCTTTTACTTATCCACCTTATATGGGGGCTCATTTTTTGCGGGATGAGGTGACGTTTTCATTGGTACCATATTGGGGTACATAAGACTTTTTGAGGCAAGGTGAAAAAAAATGGCTGTTATGGCATAGTTTTTTAAAAAAAAAATTTACAGATTTCACCTGGGGGGCCATCTCATGTAATATTTTTATAGAGCAGGTTGTTACGGACGCGGCGATACCCAATATGTCAAACATTTTTATTCTTGGAAAGTTTTACACATCAGATGCATTTTTGAACAGAATAAAATCTTTTTTGTGTGTTGCTATTTTCTGAGAGTCATATTTTTTTTATTTTTCGGGCGATTGTCTCAGGTAGGGTCTACTTTTCTGCGGGACGAGATGATGGTTTGATTGGTACTATTTTGGGGTAAATACGCCTTTTTGATCGCCTGCTATTACACTTTTTGTAAGGGAAGGTGACAAAAAAAAAGCTGTTTTGGCACAGTTTTTTTTTTTTTTTTTTTTTTACTGCGTTCACCTGGCGTGGTGGATCATGTGATATTTTTATAGAGCCATTTATTTTTTTCACTATTTTTTACAATTTTTTTTAAATATTATTTTGTGAAAAGGACGCTTTTTTTTTTTGGACCTTGAAACTTTTTTTTTGTAAAACTTTATTTTTTCACTTTCTTTTTTTTTTACACTTTTTTAACTTTTGGGGTCTGATCCCCTTTACAATGCATTACAATACTTCTGTATTGTAATGCATTGGCTGGAAGTGTATTACACACAGTGATACACTTCCAGCTTACTGCCTGTGAGATCCAGGGGGCTGGATCTCACAGGCTTCCGTAGATAGCAGCCGGATGCCTAAGGAAGGCATCCGGCTGCTATCTAAGCCATCGGGTCCCCGTCACAGCAGCGCGGGGACCCGATGGACACCCCTTCCGACCGCATGTGCTGACCGTGGCACATGAAGGGTTAATACGCCCGCATCAGTGTTTTCACCGATGCGGGCGTACGCAGCAGGGGTCCGGCTACTGGGAACAGCCGGCCCCCCGCAGCTGATCGGGCGGGCGCAGCTCCTGGTCGGGAACTTACTTCCCGCAGCGCTGTACATGTACGACGCTGGTCGGGAAGGGGTTAATAAAGATGGCCAAATGAATTAGACGACTGTGAAAATGACAACCAATTTAGACTGAGAGCCACCTGATGCCTGCCAAAACAGTAATGGTCATGCTGGATTTTGATGGATGGCACTGTGTGTATGGCCTGTTTGGCCAGTTACAGCTGCACCAATTGTTTGCCACTCTGAGCAAGCTAGTTCAGTTTTGAATGTTGATGATTGGATTGTTGCTATGATCTCATATACAACTGATCAGCTGCATGGCGGCTGATACTCATCTAATGAGCATTGCCACCTTAAAGGGATTGTTCCCGCATAGCAACACAGGATACATATTTGCTTGATTGCTGGGGATCCCACTGATCAGAAGAATCGGGATCCCTTGTCAACCATTTCAATGGAATGTTGGCCAAGTATGTGCACCACCACTCCATTCAATTTCTGTTTCTACTGCCCTCATGCCAAAGGCGGAAGGGAGAAGGGAGCAATCCTGATGGCATTACATCAGGGATTTGGAATCAGGCTATGTGTATACCGATCACAAATAATACCATGTACTATGTTAGTTTTACCTTGCATGATATGATCTGCAGGAAGCTCCTCTCCTCTCCCTAAAGGAAGTGCAGGGGGAGACAGTGTTGGAGGTGTGGGGGTCTGCATAATGACACGTACACATTCCTGTTGCTCCATTGGCACTTCTTCCGGACACAAATGTTCTACTCGGTAAACCTAGATAGGAGATAGTATTGGCTAGACTTACAGCGTCCACATTAATAGCTGAAATTAGTATTGTGTCCTTGGGAACAATGCAGCTCATCTAAACATTTCCTTTATTTTTCCTCATAACTGGAACCCCAGCCAACATTTCCAACAGAAAGGACAAAACACTGCAGCATTCAGTCACAGAACGGTATTTTACAGCAGCGACAAAATGGTCCCTCTGTAGGCTTCTTTCACACTTGCATCTTTGCCCGAGCCAGTAGGGATCATCAAAAACGCTTCCGTTTTAGATAATAATACAACTGGATCCGTTCATAACAGATGCAGCCGGCTGTATTTGTAAAATAGCAATGACGGATCTGGCATTAAAACCATTGTAAGTCAACGGGTGCCGGGACCATTGACTTGCACTGTGGGTCATGCCGTTTTGTTCCGCATCCCATGCCGGACAGAATACCGCAGCTTGCTGCAGTTTTCTCTCCGGTATGGGAACTCAACCAAATGGAACGGAATGTATTTTGGAGCACTCTGTTCTGTTCAGTTTTATCCGCATTGATGCAAGTGTGAAAGTAGCCTTACTTGTATACAACATTTCTGAATTCCTGTCCCCATGCAGATGCCGCTGATAATTTTGAGCATGTTCAGCCATTCATTACACTGGGAGAAAATGCAACAGAGGGGAGTTTGACAGCAGGATTAGAATACATAGGGTTTGTAAATATATATATACGGGAGGTCTGCACTGCACACAAAATCACTGCATATTTCTAATCAAGGCTATTTGCTTCGCTTTTCCTTCAAATGCATTAATGCAATAAATAAACTGGTTGCAAACTGCAGACACTGCCTTTAAAGGGAACCAGTCATGAATTTTATGCTACCCTCACTCAGAGCAGCATAAAGTAGTGACAGACGCTCATTTCAGCAGTGTGTCACTCATGAGCTAATAGTAAGTGCTTGCCGAGAACCAGCATCATCATCATTGCAGCCCAGGCCTTGAAAAGAGTCTACCTGAGAAGAGTCAGTTATTCATAAGATCCTGCTGATGATTGGCAGTTCTCCTCTTGCAAAAGGGTGGGGAGAGAAGGAGATTATAAATAACTGACTCTTCTCAGGTAGATTTGACTCTTTTCCAGGCCTGGGCTGCAATGATGATGATTTTGCCCTTTTCCACTTAAAAAAAATCAATTACCAAAGTTATTCAAGTTAGGCCCCATTCAGACGGCTGTATTATTGCGGACCCGCAATAGTACGGGGGCCGCCCGGCGTGTGTTCCGCACGCTGGGAACACACGCTGGGTGGCCCCACTCAAAATGCCTATACTTGTCCGTGCGTGCGGACAAGTATAGGACATGCTTCATCGGAGCCGCGGCATGGAGCTAGCTCCGTGCAGCGGCTCCCCGCTCCATAGAGGTGAATGGGGCCGCATCTATTCCGCAATATTGCGGAATAGATACGGCCCCATTCACACGGTCGTGTAAATGGGGCCTAAGTCACGTGCAACTTCACAAATAACTAACTGCGGCTCATCGGAGCCCATACATTCTAATGCTGTACAGATATGGAGCTCCGTACAGTATTAATCCAAAGTTTTGAAGGAAGCGACTTTGGCTGTAACATCCAAAGTTCGCTTCACTCATCTCTAGTTCCAATGTAATCCAGACTTTATACTAAGTATTCTAATATATAAGCGTCATGTTGGCAGCTTACCACTGGGGGCTCCACTTGAGCTGGTGGCATGTGCAGGTTTACTGCAACTGTCTGAGGCGGTGGAAGCGTCTGAAAAGGCAGCTGAACAAGCGCTTCTGCGGCAGGAAGCTCTTCTTCCGTTAGTAATGCATTCTGCACCAGAACCTGGCCTGGTGTTAGGATTTCTGGCTGTACTGATATGGTCTGCATGGACTGTAGAGGCAATGATTGGAGCTGGGAAGGCGGAGATCCGGGTAAATTTGGGGAGGCTGCTATTGTTGGGGGCAAGGACTGGAGTGATGACTGTACCGGATCTATAGGAGACATTATCTGCTGTGCTGTGGATGCTATTGTATGCTGGTGTGAAGATCCAGCATGGCTACCTGGAGTCACTGTAGATGAAGGATGTGTTGGAATAACCACCTGTGATGACGGATGCAACATGCCCTGCAGCGGTGCATTTTCTCTGGATGGAAGTGGTGACTGCACAAGTAGAGGCGGCTGAGAATGAAGTAGGGCTTGTGGGTGAATAATTATAGTTGGGGACTGACATGGGGATTGTACTGGTGAAGGGGACACGACTACAGACTGGTGAGCAGAGTGTGTGAGAGTTGGAGATGGAGGAGGAGGAGTTGGGGTACACTGGTGTGAATGAGCAGTACTGGGAAGGGACAGGAATGCCGGGCTCTGAATTGGTACACACTGTTGGGCAGATGGAGACTCTATGGCTGGGTTATGTAAGGTAATGGTCTGAATCTGATGCCGATGCTGTATCTGCTGCTGCTGTTGTACTATCATTTGATGGTGTGGCAGCCTTGGTGGATCTTGGTGGAGTTGGACTGTTGGTGGTTTAACCAAAGAATGTGGCTGGACTGACGAATATGATACTGCAAAAAGAAATGGTAAAATGTAGAAGAAGCAGCAATAATACTCCCATGTTACATCAATGGAAAGAGTCTGACGACGGCTACCCCTTCTATAACTAGAGGATCTTTTAGGAAATATATCCCACTAGAAACATGTTCTGTGTCAGTGGCAGAAGTCTGGAAGTCTATTAGTAATAATACATGGCATCCAAGCAGAATCATCTATTATCAGCCCAAATCTGCCAGCGTCATTAACTCTCACACAAACATAATATGTATATTTATGTTCTAGCTGCCAGTGCATATGTATATATGCTATACTGCACAATCTGCCATTAAAGACAATGGGCAGACAAGTAACCAGAAGCTGAAATGATCAGTTCCCTGTCACAAAAAATGCTAAACACAGTGCTGGATGCAGGACATGGCCTTCTGCCATTAGGATGTGATATCATGGGCTTCCAGCTGTAACATGGGGGAGAGAAGCATGATGGGAGGGCCTAATCTGTGTTCTCCCAGCATTCATCAGTATGCAGATCACTGCTAATAGTGATCTTACGGCCAGCAGCTTGTTTGTGGTCTACATATAGAAAGCAATGCTGGGATAACACAGGACATTTTATCCGATTGCTCCAGAAAAAAGAATAAAAAAAATACTCAGAAATGACAAAATAAAAAAAATAAAATAAAAGTAAAAATGTAACCCCTCTAACAATCTATCTGCACTGTGGACCAGTAAAATGAACTATATATGTGTCCATAATACAGACTATATATTATATTGAATCCTAATTAATTATCTCACACCGTAGCCCCGCCCCTAGCTCCACATCAATAACCTAAAAGACACGGTAGAAAAAAAATGGGGACTTTAAAGGGGATGTGCCACCATTAAATGTTACTCTCGAGTAATTCAGCATGAAAAATGAGTTACTTTTGTAATAAAAAGTTATAGTTATAGTTTCTGTTATAAAAATGCTCCTGTTATGAGATATCCTCTTCATTAATGGCGCCCCCTGGTGTGTAGTCTGTTTCATTCTTCAACTGCCACCACCCGTATCTACTGCCCCCTGAGCTTTGATAGGGAAAGAGCTGCAGCAGAAAGGACACACTCCCTGAGCTCACAGGCTGAAGATAATCTAGCAGAACAACTGGAGCAATGAATGGGGAGATCTCTGGATCCATCTATCTTTGTTCAGACGGCCGTAGTGTGCAAAACACGGACACTGGCCGTCTGTGTTCCGCCATTTGCAGACCGCATATGGCCACAACCATAATAGAAAATGCCTATCCTTGTCCGTGTGCTGTCCGCATCTTTTGTGGCCCCATTCAAATAAATGGGCCCGCACCCGTTCTGCAAAATCTGCCGATTTTCATTTTTTTTATATCAATCACCGCATAACCCCTTTAACTTTCTGGGCATTAGGTTAGGCAAAGTACACGTATTTGGTAATAATGAAATCAGAATGAACTGCTAAAGAAGTAAAACAAGATTCTCCCTTCCATCTGTCTCCTGTCCTGTCAGTTTATCGTAGAGCTGCTCTCCACACTCGTATGATGCCTAGGGTTGCACAATGAATAAAACAGGATAATGCTGAAACATGCCTGGTGCAAGCAGCTGATGTAAACTTGCGGTACGTGCTACGGCTGTGCAGCGGGCTTCTGATCCAGGAGTCTCTCCTTTATGGCTTCCCTCATAAGAGTCGGTGTGGATGGTTTTGGAGCTTGTCACGGTTGTCTTGTGACACATAGCAAGGGGCTGGTCATGGTTATTTATTTTTGGAGGACTGCTTTGAGGGCATGAGATTTCTAATATTGGTGGGCTCCGCAGTGTTAAATTCTGGACCTTCGTAAAAACATACAGTGAATATACTTATCAGAAGAAGATACATAAATAGAATACAACATAAAATCAAAGCATCCATCCTTATTCATATGTCCTGCAGAGCATACAAACAAATAAATGACCCATTAGGCATGTCATTTACCTTTTACATGAAAGGGGTATTCCCAGGGTGTAATGTTATGACATTATCAGCAGGTATCTCCACAGACTTGTAGGGAACTGAACGGGTGACCAGGAGCATTGCTGTGGGGGGTGGACTGCGGCCAGGTCTGCACCTCTCCTAGTGATAGGCCGTCACTTACTAATCTGCTGAGGGCTGAGTACCAGGACCCCCGTATATTATTCTTAGTCATAAAAACATAACAAAGATGCCCCCAACTAGTCTCTGCTGAGAATGGGGGATCTGGATCCCTCCACAATACTATCACAGTTACTACCTAGAGCACCAGATACTTTCCTGCAGTATTCAGCATACCAATAAGTAGAAGCAGGAAGGTAAGGTATACAGATGACAGCACAAATGAGCTGTATACCGCTGAAGGCATCTTCTGCAGGAACCATTGGACCCATCCTAGGAGAGCAGGACTAGAATTTCTAAAGATTCAGGCAATGTGAACAGTGTGTGCCAGCATTGTTTGGGTACTGAATGGTGTTATCAATTGGGCACTGCACTGTGATAACATATGTGAGGTGTATGGTACCATTATAGAGGTACTTTACTGTGGAAGTAGTTGGGTCCTATACAGTTGTAATATTCGATGACTGCCATGATTCCGATCTTGGTGGTATAATGTGGCACTGAATGGTGGTAGTATTAGTAAGTATGTCACAGTAGAGAATGACATGGAGGATATGATGGTAGACCTGCCCATAAGAAGCCAAGGACGGTGGTTTGGATCCACACTATATCTAAATGGCAGCACTGAACTTGCCAGGACAGGAAAACCATAGCACAAAAAAAAACAAAAAAACAAACACCACTCACCTGTCCGCCACCCTGGCATTTCCGCGCAGTTGCCCCACTCTCGCCCGCTTCTGGTTCCCATAAGACTGGGTAGCTTGGTCCCAGGACTGTTGTCGACAATCACTGGCTTCAGCGGTTAAGTGTGCTTGAATGGCACATCACCGCTACTCATGTGCAGTTCAAGTACATGTGATCATTGAGGCCAATGACTTACTGCAGGAGTCATGGGACCGGACCACGTCTGACGGGGACCACAAGTGGCCAGGAACAGGGAGGCAGCAAGGGAGCTGTGGGACTGCGGACAGGTGGTGTTTTTTTTTTGTTTTTTGTTTTTTAAGGGCACACCCCTTGAATGCCTGTTGAACCCGGCAATTTTAGTATGGAGGTGTCTCGTCTTTCCTTTGATGGCAGATGTTGTGTGAAAAAAAGGATTGGGCTTTTTCCTGACCCCAGTGTCCTCAGCGAATACAAGCTGCCCCTCTCTTTACTCAGAATACAGGGCTATCTAATGTGTATGGCAGGTCTTCGATTAGTCCATTAGACTGCCAGACTAAATTGTGATTCATCACCACACAATTTCAATGGTCCAAAGTACACACCATGCCAGCTTACGCCTTTCAATTCATCTAATTTTGTCTTGTTTCCCACAGCCATTTTTTGCCTCTGTAGCAGATGCTGTGGCCACTAAACAGGTCAAACATGAATATGATATTTAAGGATGCATTTCACTTACCTGAGTGGCAGATGACTGACTGGAGGCTGAAGACGTAGATGATGAAATCACTGGAATGTCAGACTGCACCGCTGCAACGGTGGCAGCTGGAGTAAAGATAAGCTATTCACAGACGACACAGAGAGAAGAACGTCAGCTATGGTTCCAGGTTACATTTTCATTTTGAAACAATTCACATTTGTCAAACTCTACCTTGATGGGAGAACAATACTTATAAAATGTTATAAACCAGGTTAAAAAAATAGATCAAAATAAATCTTGTATTGATAAGGGCTTGTTCACATCACCGTCTGGATTCCGTTCTGGCTTTCCGTTATAACGGAAAAAAACGGAATCCACAAGACGGAAATCAAAACGGACACCTTTAGAGGCATTCTGTTTTGATCCGTCATAATAGAGGTACATGGGCAAGCACAACGGATCCGTCTGGTTTCATTCACTATCTTCAATGGCCTGCGGTGCAGGTCCTCAGTCTTGAGTCACATCTTTTGGTGTCGGGGTGAGGGGAGCAGCCAATGGCAGGCGGAGACGGGGACGCGCCTCCCTAGAATCACCATATTTTCATCCGGGCACGGGGAGAAGCAGCAGTGGACCAGGGACCTGGGTAAGTATATTACGCGTGGGCGGCCCGCCGGCATATGGGGGGGGGGGGGGTTGAATTTTTTTTTTGGATTGGATAACCCCTTTAATATTGATAGTCAATTCTCAGGATACGTCATCAAGATCTGATCAGTGGGGGTCTGACTCCCAGAACCCCCTTTTGATCTGCTGTGAGTGCTACAACCTCTTCCTAGGCCAGTGACATCATGCTCATCAGTCACATGAAATGTTCACCATCAGTTGATCATGAAGAACAGAGAGCAACTTTCTCTATCCATGCTCAAAGATTTACTTAGTAATAGTAAAGTTCAGAATACATTTTGGGGATATATATATCTGTACAAATCTATTTAAAAACGAAAACCATGAAGAAATATCTATATGGTATGCATACTCTGTAAAAAAGTGAAAAAAAAATATGTGCAAGTGAAGATACAAATAATATTCACAACACTGGACAAAAAGATACCATCTCACCATCTGGGCCCGTAGATACATCTGAGCCTGGCTTGCACTCAGGGATGGAGAAGTACTTCCAAGTAACATGGTTTTCTGTGTAATACTGCTGCTTGTTGTGCTGGAAGTTTGTGATCGACTTACAATTTGGGTCGGAGGAGGTGAAGTGGAGAGGTTAAGCTTGAGGGGAAAAAAAATGTATATGTTTACAACTAAAAAAAAAAAGGCATTTGCAATATTGATTCATACAAAGAACACTTCAGAAAGGATTTTTGTCAGTCCTCTGTAACAGCCACTTACTATGTATAACAATACCTCCTTTCTATATCTAGAAATGGTGGATCATTACGTGTCCTGACTGTGAGGGCCCTGGGCACATACTACTGTCTCCTGGGCCAGGATTGTGCATTTCATTTATACGCATTTTTATTTTCTTTACACCCCAAGGTCAGAGTGTGCAATGTTCAAAGAAATTGCAAAAAAAAAAAAAAAACAGAGCTACATCTAAGACTCTCCAGCCCTCAGCCAGCAGGTTAAGTTCTTGACACAATTAGAAAAAGACTGAACAACTACGGCTTGTTTGGAAGCGCTGCCTGAAGAAAATATCTTCTTTCTTAAAAATAAATGGCAGCATGGCCTAGGTTTACAGAGTTGAACAATCCACAAGAGTTCTGGAACAATGAGGGACATTGATCAAGAAATACACAGCATCTCTGGCAGTCTGTGCACCGTATATCTCAGCTATAACTTACCTCAGTTTCTGGTGTATATTACAGTAAATCCGGCAGGCTGTGATAAGCCTCACCCCTTTGGAAAAGTGTTGAAAAGCTTCAAAAGTCGCAAGTTGTTGCACACATGAGGTGCGCTATAATTTGTGGCTTTTTTACACCACAATTGTGGTGTAACGCCATTAGTAAACGCCCCCCCACTGTTCTTTGGACAAACAAGACCACACTTGGCTTTATCATTTTGGCTTCCCTATACACATATACTGGATTTTCATACTGTTTGCATCATGCAGAAGCTTTAATGTCCCTTGTGTCGCAATCTAAAGCGCCATTGGGGCAGCCTCTTCATGCACTGAAAGTAATCCCCGTCCTCAGCTAGGTGACATCTCTAGTGGTCTCCTGGTTGACTGCTAGAGCCATAATGCAGACAGGAAAGGTTGGGTTAGGAAGCCTTCATTGCAGCAAGGGGGCCTCAAAGCTTTTTCTCCTGGGTAATGCAAAAAGCATGAGCGCCCACCTAGTTTTGTTTGAACCCATTAGTGACCACCAATACGTTGTTTTATCACTAACAGGCTTTAGGCTAGGCTGCTGTTATTTTACAGCAGCAGAGTCAAAGAGTTGCACGGGTCTCCCGTGCAGTGGAAAGCAGGAGCCTGCCTCCTGCTCTAATGGCCCAGATCGGCAGAGAGGCCAATGAGGGGTGTTAAACCCCTTAGATTCCGCAGTCAATAGTGACCACCGCATCTAAGTGGTTTAGAAGAAGAGGACTTCATCTCTCAGGCATCGACACCGCCGCGTCCAAGATTGCAGGGTGCCCATGGCAGCTCCATAGAAGTGAATGGGAGCGCAACGCACAGCACTCGGCTATTTTTGGCGGGCCCATAGAAATGAATGGAGGGAGGCTGCACATGCGCAGCTCAACTTTCCCCGCTCCGTTCTCCGTGTATCTCCTATCAGACAATGGGGCCATATCCTAGCGATATGCCCCCATTGTCTAAAATGGCAAAACCCCTTTAATGGGAAGTGGCAGAATTTTGTGCCAAAATTGTGCCAAATTCTGCTGTAAAACTCGAAGTAAGTCAACCAGCAGTATGGTGTTAGACACCACACCAGATTTATCATCTAGCCTGAGCCACTGGGATAAATCTGGTGCAAGTGTAAATAGCATGTAGAAATTTACTCCATCTATATGCCCCATTGAATTTTACCACTTCTAACCCCGGGGATTTTCCATTTTTGTATTTTTGTTTTTAACTTCCTGCCTTCCAAGAGCCATCACTTTTTTCATTCACATAGCTGAATGAGGGCTTGTTTTTTGTGAGACAAGTTGTACTTTCTAATGGCTCCTTTTCCTATTTCATGCAATGTAGTGGGAAGCTGAAAATAATTCTAAATGGGGTAAAATTGGAAGAAAAAACACAAGCCACAGTTTTATGGGTTTTGTTTCTATGACGTTCCCTATGCTGTAAAACTGCCCTTTACTCTCTGGGTCAGTACGATTACAGTAGTACCACATGTGTATAGCTTTTCTTGTGGTTTAATGGAAAATTGCAAATTAACTTTGGAAAAAAATGTTTTTTCTTTTCCTCGTCATATTCTGACCCTGATAACTTTGTTATATTTAAGTCTACGAAGCTGTGTGAGAGCTATTCCCCGAACTTGGGTTCGGTTCCAAGGTAGCACTTGGAACCGAACCAGAGTTCGGGAAATTGTGTTTTACAGTAGAAATCAATTTATGACGTTATTAGGCGAAGTCTTGCGAGTCTCGCTCCGTACAGTATTGAAACTAAGTTTTATGCAAATCGACTTTCTATGTTTCACCCGAAGTCTATTCGCTCATCCCTAATAGTGACTATAGCATTAGTGAAATTTACAGTGGAGATATTCAATGCTTGCAGGGAGCAGTTTGTGCATTGTGTTTTGCTTATGACCAGATTTCATAAGCAACAGATTACTTTTCTATTAATATGGTGCAAAACAAAGAACTAGAAAGGTTACTTTGGCAATAAAATTTGAACAATGAAACTTACAGATGTTTGGGGAACCGTGGACTGCTGACTAACAGCGCAAGGGGAAGCAGACCGCCTGTCGCCAGACAAACCTGCCTAGAGACAAGGACAAGTAGAATGAGCATTCCTGATGAAGAATATATGAAGCTGAGCCAAAGTGGCCCTGAAATTGTGTGACATTAAAGAGGTTTTCTGGGATTATCATGCTGATCCCTATCCTCCCGAGCACCACGGCCGATCAGCTGATTGAGGAGACCGCATTGCTCACTGGAGCTGCCTCCTCTCTGCTTACCAAGCACAGTGCCGTCCATTTCAAAGTGGCTGTGCTTGGCATTTCAGCTCAGTCCATTCACTTACAAGGGACTGAACTATGTCTAGGCTATGTGACTGATGAACGTGAAGTCAAATGGCCTAGGAAGAGACCTAAGCGCTGATTTGCGGGGGACCTGGGAGTTGGACCCCTGCTGATCTCATAGGATAGCTCATCATATGATAATCCCCAAAAACCACTACACATCATTATCAGGTTTTTTTCCCCTGTATTTTTGACAGATTCTGCAAAGGAGCCTCCAATGCCGATGTGAACTCGGCCCTAGGTGATAAATGGGGTAAACAGCTCTGCACGCTGAATATCAGTATGTGCGTTCTGTGAGATCACAGTAAGAATTTTTCCTGTGCAGTCACTGGACCTCATTTATCAATACTGTCTAACAGGAAAACTGTCTTAGTTGTCCTTGGCAACCAATCAGAGCTCAGCTTTAAGAAATAAAAGGTGAGCTCTGATTGGTTGCTATGGGCAACTAAGACAGTTTTCCCGTTAGACAGTTTTGATAACTGAGGCCCACTGTGTGTTAAGTACATGAGGTGCAGAGGGTTTTCAGGCACATAGGTGGACACCAGGATAAACTGTTTGTAAAGCTGAGGGGCTCCATTACAAATTTTGCATTGGAAGGACTTCAGGTTCTGCTTTTGGCTATCTCGTACCTGTTGAACAGAGGCTAAACTCTGAAGCTGAGTGCTGCTCAAATGCTGCTGTTGCAGGGCCGCCGTCTGAAGCATTAGATGTTGCTGTTGGGCTGCGTACATTTGCTGAAGGTATTGGGCCGCAGAACTTGGAGGGCGATTCAGTGTCTGTTGAATAACCTGCAACGAAATGAATATCACACAAGAGAAATAAAAATGTCAGCCTTCAGGGCCACTATAAAGTGTTAGTTTTTATGGTTTGCTGCTGAGGATCATTGGCGTTCTTTATGATCAAGAATTAGAAATACAGAAGCACATAAAGGTAGTCAGAAGGATACGGCCATTCATTAACATATACATGTAATTAGATCACCACTCATTTCTGGTTTGTTAGTTCGGAGATCTAGGGAATTCGGAAGCCAAAGTCAACACTTTGAACTCTGACACGTTCCCAGACCATTCCTGAACAATTTTCTCAGTGTGGCAGGGCATATTAACCTGCTGAAAGAGGCAGCTGCCATTAAGGAAAACTCTTGTCCTGCAGACCAGGCACAATATTTAGGAAGGTAGTAAACTGAAGGTCAGGAAAGTCGTAATTTTTTGTGCAACTCTAATGAGTGGGTGGGGCTTAGAAGACGGCATCGCTTACCAAATTTGGCCTATCTTACTCTGGTGAACCTTTTACTGGAGTAATCTTTTACTGGAACCTTTTACTGGAGTAAGAGCCAAGAAGAACTTACTGGTCACATGCTGCACTGGTGCCAAAGCACTTAAGAAAATCAATATTAGGGCTCATGCACACGGCTGTTGCTGCGGTCCGCAAACTGTGGATCCACAAAACACGGATTCCAGCCATGTGCATTCTGCATTTTGCGGAATGGAACGTCCTGCCTTCTATAGAACAGTCCTATCCTTGTCCGTAAAATGGAGAAGAATAGGACATATTTTTTTGCGGGGCCACAGAATGAATATATGGATGTGGACAACACACAGCGTGCTGTCCGCATCTGTTGCAGCCCCATTGAAGTGAATGGTTCCGCATCCAATACCCAAAAAACGCAGATCGGATGCAGACAAAAAATACGTTTGTGTGCATGAGCCCTAACTCACTTCATCTGTCACTGGTTTTAGGTTGGTGTCCACGTTCAGGTTTATTTTTATAGAAGCTTTTAAAGGGGTTATCCAACTATTTGTAACTGATGATCTATCTACAGGAGACGTACAGCAAAGAGTCTACACCTCTTTTTGAATCCACTCCTGGCTTTGGCTTCAAAACTGCACCTAAAAACCTGAACATGGAGACTCACCCTATGGCTGACCAAGATACTGACTGAAACAGAAGTACGTTTTTCAGTCTGCATTATGGCACTGCCAGATATCCCATTTGGATACCTTTGGAAATGCTGATTTCAACTTTTCGATAATAAATGGATTTTATTGGTGTTGGACTTCTTCAGTCTTTCAACGTATGGCTTGGCTGATCTTTGTTCACAACTACAGGCGAGACAGGGAGCAGCTGATTTACAACTTATAGGGACAGTACATACCAGTGATGGCTAACCTCCGGCACCCCAGCTGTGGTGAAACTACAACTCCCAGCATGCTCCATGCATTTCTATGGAGTTCTGAGAACAGCCAAGCAAGTGTGCATCTTGGGAGTGGTAGTAGTTAGCCATCACAGGTATATACTATAAATCAGCTACTCCGGGTAGTTGGGAAGTTAAGTCTGTGACTCGTGATAAGCTTGACATGCCTGTAATGTATTTGATCTAACTACTGTTGTACTTTTATGTTAATAATAATGACAAACAAATTCAAATGACTGTATACAAATGTCGATTTTATTGATGATCAATATTGCTATACTGCATGTTATGCATCACTGTAATGTTAAAGCATTTTTTTCTTAATAAAAAATTTACTTGATTTAAAAAAAAAAAAAAAAAAAACAGCTACTCCATGTCTCTCCTCCTCAATAGTCAGTGCTGACTGCACAATCCCAGTGGCTGCTTAGAGACACGGAAGAATTGTTCACAGTCAGCACTCGGCCACGCTGATCTGTGTCAATATAGCAGGAGGGCAGAGCAAATATATATAAAACAGATGTTCATTTTTAGAAAAATATAGGAGACAGCAGGGAGGGAAAAAGAATTAACCCCAGCCATCTTCACAGTGAGTGATGCTCTGTACTGTGTAAATGCATATGCCTTAGCAATGCTCATTTAGAGACCGCTGCTAAGGGATATTTTTCTCCTATAAGTGTACAATAAATAAAGTGTATTAGAAAAAGGTTCCCTATCACTGTCCATACAAATTAGAAGAAAAAATAAAATGAATGGCAGTTACACTTTTACATTTGGATTACATTCTAAACACCCAGACCTCTCATGGTTGTAATGAACCGAATGTAGATCCGCATACAGTATAGGCTGAAATAAGCTTGGTTCAGTAATCTGGGTGCTGAGGCTGTATTACATCTATGTGAAATTAGTCCTGTGTGTATGAGGGCTAAACCAGTGTTTCCAATCCAGTTGTAGAGCCTCAACATGGAGCCACAATGAAACTGATAAATGGGAGGCAGAAGATAGCATTCAATCTCATCAGTCTGAAAAGGTGTCCACTGATAACTATCTGGCATTTTACAAGATTACCAATACCAGTGTGTCAAGGACCTTAGTCTCTTTTCCACTTAGAATTATTTTGAATTCTACTTTTTCTCTATTTTTGGCAACAAAATCACCTATACAGAAATCTATTAATATTTTCCGCTGGAAGAGCTCTCCCTTCATTTTATCCATGTTATGTTCTATCACCACCTAGTGGTGATCTTCATGAATACACTGAGAAGTGCTACTGAACAAGACTGAAAAAGTGGGGGGAAAAATCATCCTCCTTTTCCAAAACATTTCTATATGGTGGTTTTCAGAACATATATATGTATATGAAGCAGACAGTGCTGTGTCCACTCCAACCCCACCCCAAAATCATAAGGGAATATTATGAGAAAAAAATAGTGAAAGCTTTTTACCAAATGTTAGTAAAAAAAAAAACATTAAGTAGAACCAGGGCATTGACAAGTCTTGTTATAGATTCTCAATGGGATTTAGGGCCATTCTAATGGAAGGTGAACTTCTGCCCCAGTCTCCCAAGTCTTTTGCAGCCTCTACCAGGTTTTCCTCCAGGATTGTATTTAGCTCTGTTCATCTTCCCTTCATCTCTGACCAGCTTCCCTGTCCCTGCTGAAGAGAAGCATCCCCGCAGCATGATGCTGACACCGCCATGTTTCACGGTGGGGATGGTGTGTTCAACGTGATGTGCAGAGTTAGTTTTCCACTACACATGGCTTTTTGCATTAAAGGGTTCTCCGGGAATTAAGAAAATGAAAATACTTAAAGGGAACCTGTCATCTCCGAAACACCCCCTGAACTAGAGTAAGCGTTGTATAGTGTAAGTGACGCTGAATCCGAATATGTAAGTTTTATCTTCATACTCACTTCCATTCTGACGCTGTGCTCCCACAAACCTGCAGTAAAATGCACTCACTGGACTCTTCTTTGAGTCCTCTCCATTATGTGAGTGAGCACCGGAGTGCACTGAGTGTATTTTACTGCATGTTTGTGGGAGCACAGCGTCGGAATGGAAGTGAGTATCAAGATAAAACTTACATAACCTGACTCGACGTCACTTACACTATACAACGCTTACTCTAGTTCAGGGGGTGTTTCGGGGATGACAGGTTCCCTTTAAATATTCCTTCATTATAAATCTATTCCCAAATACCTTACATTAGTTATAATGGCTCGTTTTGTCTAGGGATCAATCATTAGGAGAAACAAAATGGCTGCTGTCCTATTAGTACACACAAAACCTGTCCTAATCACAATGCAGGACAAGTTACTTCACAACACTGAGGTAAAGAGGTGCCTCATCCTCCCCTATGATCCTGAATACAGATGATGAGATCTTTAGCTGAATCTCTGTTGGAATAGAGTTCATGAGCAGATGTGGATAATGAGCAGCAGCACTTGTATCCAGTCTCCATTACCACAGTCTGCCCCGTCCATCCTCTCTGTACTTCGTGTCTCCTCATTAACTCCATTCAGCTAAATATATTAAACTGTATTCAGGATCATAATCCCTGACAGGTACAACAGAGAGGAGGATGAGGCAGCTCTTTACCTCAGTGTTGTGAAGTAACTCGTTCTCCTGTGTGATTAAAACAGGTTTTGTGACGGCGGCCATTTTATTTCTCCTAATCATTGCTCCCTAGACAAAATGGGCCATTATAACTAATGAAAGGTATTTGGGAATATATTTATAATGAAGTAATATTTACGTATTTTCAATTTTCTTAATTCCCGGAGAACCCCTTTAAGGTCAAAAAGTTCAACCTTGGTCTCATCTGACCAGAGCACCTTCTTCCATGTTTGCTGTGTCCCCTCTATGGCTTATGGAAAACTGCAAATGGAACGTCTTATGCCTTGCTTTCAAAAATGGCTTTCTTTTTGCCACTCTTCCATAAAGGCCAGATTTGTGGACAGATTCTCCCACCTGAGCTGTGGATCTTAGCAGCTTCTCCAGAGTGACCATGGGCCTCTTGGCTGCTTCTCTAATTAGCGCTCTCCTTGCCCGGGCTGTCCGTTTAGGCAGACGGCCATTGTTATGCCTTCGCAATATGCCTCGCAATATTTCTGATTAGTTATCCAACAGCTCCACCTATTGACATGTTTTGTATTGCAGCTTCATTTACGCTGCCTAATGTTTCTATGCTGACTAATATTGTCCTTCTCAAGGCTCCGTAGTTTCCCATCAGGCCTTCTTTAGTCCAGCCCCCTTCATCTTCAGCAGCCATCTTTCCTCATGTGTGGCAGTCACACTATGAATTAGACAGTCAGTTCTTCTGTTGTTTTCCTCATCATAGCACAGTCGGTGAGTTACTATAATTCCCTGTATTGTCACTAATAACTTTCTAGTTCTCACGTCTTCAGAGCTATCTCTTCTGCCTTGCAGCTGTCCCTCGCATTCACTATGCTGTGTAATCCATGTATCTACATAATGTGATGTACTGAGATATGCTGTATACTTTATACTGAATACTGTTATTTTCTTGTATTTTTACACTGATCCTATTAATAAAAGTTGAAAAGGACCCTCCTGCGTCCAGCTCAATGAATTGATAGGAAAGAGTTAACTGTCTGACAACTAGTTCACACAGACGGACTGAGGGTGTCAGAACAGCCATATCTTGGTAGGTTTGCAGTTGTGCCATACTCCTTCCAATTTCGAATGCCAGATTAAACAGTGCTCCGTGAAATGTTGGGACGTGTTTACACATACATCTGTTTTACACTTCTCTACAACTTTATCCCTGACCTGTCTGGTGTGTTCCTTGGATTTCTTAATACTGTTTGATCACTAATGTTCTCTAACAAACCTCTGAGACCTTCACAGATCAGCTGTAGTTATACTGACAATAAATTAAAGACAGGTGGACTCTTTTTACTAATTAGGTGACTTCTGAAGGCAATTGGTCACACCTGATTTTATTTAGGGGTATCACAGGACAGGGGGCTGAATACAAATGCATGCTACACTTTTCAGATTTTTATTTATTAAAAATTTGAAAGCCATGTATCATTTTCTTTTCACGTCACACATACTTGCTACTTTGTGTTGGTCTATCACATAAAATCTCAATAAAATACATTTAAGTTTGTGGGTGTAGCATGAAAAAAATGTGGAAAAGTTCAAGAGGTGTAAATACTTTTTCAAGGCACTTGTATTACCATATGATGCCAACTGCTTCCTATACTTTATGGAGAAAAATAAGCCTCCTATTGATTTAACCCCTAAGAACTTGGCCCAATTTTTCGTTTTTCCTCCACACCTTCCAAGACCCATAACTATTGTTACTCTTTTGTTCAAACAGCCTTGCAAGGGCTTATTTTTGGTGGAACATGTTGTATTTTTTTTAATGGCATCATTTAAGTCACTACAATATTTATTGAAAAATTGAAAAATTCTTTGGTGGGAAAAAAAAAAACATTTTCAAAATTTTTGGGGAGTTTTTTTCTTATGGCACTCACTATGCACTAAAAATGTGATGAGCTTATTCTGCAAGTCAGTAGAATTATGGCAATGTGAAAACTTATTTGCATTTTCTTTTACCACTGTACAAAAAAAATAAAAACCTTGGAAAAAATAAAACCTTTTATTTGTGTTGACATATTCTAACTTTACGTTTTGTCTACAGAGCTGTGTGAGAGATTGTTTTTTTGGAGGTAAGAGGGAGCTCTAGTTTTTATGGTACCATTCTAAAGTACATACAAATTTTTTGGAAGAGTAAAGGTGACCCTGACATGGACCTATAGAACTAAAGGCTCATGCACACAACCGCAGCCTGTTCGCAAATTGCAGATCCGCAAAACAAGGATACCGATCGTGTGTGTACTACATTTTGTGGAACAGAACGTCTGGGCCATAATAGAACAGGCAAGAATAGGACACGTTATATACAGTATTTTTCGCCCCATAAGTGGGGGGAAAATGCCCCTGCGTCTTATAGGGTGAATGCTAATGGAAGCGCTCATTAGTACAGGAGGACCAGGAAGCAATGAATGATCTATACTCACCGCTTCCTGGTCCTCCGCTCGGCTGTCGGCTGTGCAGGGGGCTGGTCTGACAAGAGGTTTAATGAAAATTTTTTTTTCTTATTGTCCTCCTCTAAAACCGTCTTATGGGGGCGAAAAATACGGTATGTTCTATATTTTTGCAAATGCCACAGAATGGACATATGGATGCAGACAGCACACGGTATGCTGTCCACCTCTTTTGTAGCCCCATTGAAGTGACCCGCAAAAAATGTGATCAGATTCGGATAAAAAGAAAAGTATGCGCGCACTTCTGCGAGCAATCCCCCAAGATGCTATGACTAGGGCTCTGTTCACATTTGTGTTGTGGTTTCTATCACGATACTGTGACAGATCTGTCGCATGATGGACACAGACAGCAAACAGGCCTCTATGAATGAGTTATAATGGGATTATAATGGGGTCTAGTGGGTTCCGCCACATTGTCCATAATTTTCACTGAAAAAAATAGCGTTACTCTTCCTGTCAAAAGTGACGGATTAAAATAAAAATGCACGCTAGGTTACTGGAAAAACGGATATATATTATATATCATATATTATACAAACACACAGCATAAGAAGTGGTACTTGCCACTCAAAAACACGATTGGTTGGTCTAAAGCCTCATGCACACCACCATATGCATTTTGCGGTCTGCAAACCGCCGATCCACAAAATCCAGATACTGGCCACATTGCATCCGCATTTTTTTGCAGACCATAGAAACATAGAAGATTGACGGCAGAAAAAGACCACCTGGTCCATCTAGTGTGCCCTTTTATTATCCTTTTATTGTTATCTTAGGATAGATACATGTTTTTCCCAGGCATGTTTAAATTCAGTTACTGTGGATTTATCAACCACCTCTGCTGGAAGTTTGTTCCAAGCTTCTACTACTCATTCAGTGAAGTAATATTTTCTAATGTTGTTCTTGATTTTTCCCCCAACTAACCTCAGATTGTGCCCCCTTGTTCTTGTGTTCTGTTTCTTATTAATAACCCTTCCCTCCTGAACTTTATTCAGCCTTTAACATATTTAAAGGTTTCAATCATGTCCCCCTTTCTCTTCTTTCCTCCAGACTATACATATTAAGAACTCTGAGTCTTTCTTGATAAGTTCTATGTTTTAGACCTTCCACCATTTTGTAGCTCTTCTTGGACACCGTTCTATTTTAGCAATATCCTTTTGCAGGTGAGGTCTCCAGAATGAAACACAGTATTCCAGATGTGTCTCACTAGAGCTCTATACAGAGGGATCACAATCTCCCTCTTTCTGCTCGTATACCTCTAGCTATGCAGCCAAGCATACGATTTTGCTTTCCCCACGCCTGGCTGCATTGGTTACTGATTTTGAGGCTGTCAGAGATGACTACCCCCAATCCTTCTCTTCTGAGGTCTTTGTTAGCACAGAACTGCCAATACGATACTCAGATAGAGGATTTCTTCTCCCCAAGTGCATTATTTTACATTTGGAAACATTGAACTGAAGTTTCCATTGTTTTGACCACTTATCTAATAAAGATAAATCATTCTCCATATTACAGACACCTCCTGGAACATCAACCCTATTACACACTTTTGTCATCAGCAAACAAGCAAACCTTCCCTACCAAGCCGTCCCTTATGTCACTTACAAACATGTTAAATAGAACAGGACCCAGAACAGATCCTTGTGGCACCCCACTTGTAACCAGCCTCTGCTCAGAATACACTCCATTAACAACAACCCTGTGGTATCTGTCCTTCAGCCAACTGCAGATCCACTGAACTATCCAGGGGTTAAGTCCAAAGACCAGTTTACTTCAATGGAGTCATGGTCCAACTATGGTCCAACTATAGGACATGTTCTTTCTTTTTGCGGAACGAACATAAGGATGTGGAAAGTTTACAGAGGATCCGCAAAATGCAGACTACGGACCCATTGAAGTCAATCAGTCCGCAAAAAAAATGCGGACAGCACACGGACCACCTCTGCATTTTGTGGACCCACAGTTTGCAACCAGCAAAACAGATACGCCACGTGCATGAGGCCTAATTGTGATGTATAGTTTTGTACATAAATATATATTTATATAAATATTCAACAAACTGCATACGTCTACAGTACAAGTGAATATAAGACACATTGTAATCCACCATTCTACTTATCAGTGACCTCGCCTACCCCCTGCCTCCTACACACGAGGCAGATTATCAGCTCCCTGAGGGATACAGTTACATGCTACTTATAGAAGTCTATGGGGAGGTCAAGGAGGAGTGAGCTGCCGGAAGGAGACAGAGGAAGACACACGGGTGCTGTTGCTGGCTCTAGTAGGTCTTGTAGCTCACCCCGATGCTGGATTCACAGCTACAATGCTCACTACAACTGTATAATGTCTTCCATGCTACTGGTGCTTCTGAGGATGTGCTACAGAGTGATAAGGTGACAAGATCTCCGCTTTCCTCTGTGTCCAGTGTATGGTAGACATAGCAGCTAGTCTCCACACGATAGCTCAGGGAAAACTGACAATTCGAGATCTAAACTGATGACTAAATTGTTAGGGAAGGGTCACACAGTTTTTTGTAGGAGGATTTTAGGCAGATTTTCTACCAAAGCATGAAGTGGATTCAGAAGAAATCAGAAATATAAAAGATGGACTTATACTTCTCCTTCCTGCTGGAGCCACTTCTGGCTTTGGCTAAAATACCTGCAAAAAATCTGCCTCAAAACCTCTTACCGTGTTTCCCCGAAAGTAAGGCCCTGTCTTACATTAAATTTACCCCCAAAAGTCCCACCCTGCCTTACTTTCGGGGAGGCCTTACATTAGACAAAAAAAAATGACACTTTTTTTAACAATAAAATCCCTGTGTGCATGATCCCCTGCAGCTCCCCCATCCCTGTGTGCATGATCCCCTGCAGCTCCCCCATCCCTGTGTGCATGATCCCCTGCAGCTCCCCCATCCCTGTGTGCATGATCCCACTGCACCCTGCACCCCCACTCTGCCCATGTGCTGCCACCACCCACACGCAGCCCCATACACACACCCTTACAATCTCCTCTGCGGTGCCTGGTGGGAGCCTTCTGCTTGCAGGGACGCTGGCCAATCAGCTGCGAGCCTGCAGGGCCGTTGACGTCGCGGCTGATCGGCCATCAGAGCTCGAGCTGATGGCCAATCAGCTTCGAGCTGCAAGGACAGTGACAGGGACGGTGAAATGGCGGAGCCGGCCACAAGAAGCCCGCAGGCAGGCGAGTATGACAGCATGGAGGGCCTGAACACATCCCCAGCCACCCCCCACCATAGACGGCCTTACATTCCTCACAGACCCCCCCCCCCCCGATAGCGGCCTTACAATCGGGGTGCCTTACATTGGAGAACCCTGGGCACCCCCTACCCTGCCTTACTTTCGGGGGGGTCTTATATTCGGGGAAACACGGTATATACAGAACAGCTTTTTGTGAAAAGTCACCTGAAATAACAGGTACACTTTAAGGCCTCTTTCACACGAGCGTGGTAGATGAGTTCAGGGTGCGTTCATGGAAACTTGCATAATTTTGCAAGCAAGTTTAGTCAGTTTTGTCTGCAATTGCGTTCAGTTATTCAGTTTTTTTCCGGGCGGGTGCGATGCGCTTTGATGCATTTTTCATGATCGTGATAAAAAAACTGAAGGTTTACAAACAACATCTCTTAGCAACCATCAGTGAAAAATGCATTCACTTCTATGGGGCCAGGGCTGTGTGAAAAACGCAGACTATAGAACATGCTGCGTGTTTCACGCAAAGCAGAACTGATGTGTGAAAAAATGTTCATGTACACAGACCAATAGAAATGAATGGGTTAGGATTCAGTGCGGGTGCTGTACCTCACTTAAAGAAGAACTCCCGACAAAAATTTTATTCCATGTCCTGCTAGAAATGTACATGATGTAATCTGTAGTGAATGTCATTTTCTTACCAGTGTCTGAATTTTTGACTTATATCATCCTGAAGTTTCTTATCTGTGTCATGTGACCAGCAATTAGACCCACCAACTCACACATAGACTTATGTGTGGACAGGAAGTCTAAGGCCCCATTCACACGACTGTATGTACATTTCCGCATCTTATCCGCATTTTTGCGGATAAGAGGCGGAACCATACGGACCCATTCATTTTTCCATAGGAGAAAAAAATGCGGAATGCACACCATGTGCATACCGCATCCCGTATCTCACGGAAGTTCCCCCGCAAAAAAATAAAACATGTCCTATACTTGGCCGCAAAATCACATCCGTAGCCCCATTAAAGTCAATGGGTCCGCAAAATTGCGGAACACTACGGAAGACTTTCTGTATGTCTTCCGTTCCGTTTTTATACGGATCACGGAATACATACGGTTGTGTGAATGGGGCCTAATTCTCTATGTATTCCTATGAGACTGAAAGTGAGGCTCCCATAGGAATGAATAGAGCAGTTACTGGCTTTCTGTCCTGGGTCAGTTGGAGGTCAGGGAGTTGGTCACATGACCCAGCTACAATAAGAAGAGAGGTTTTTACTCACAGAAACAGTCACTGATAAGAAAATGACAATCACTACAGATTATATCATGCACCTTTCTAACAGGTCAGAGAATAAAACATTTTTGTGGGAGTTCTTCTTTAAAGGGAACCTGTCATCTCCGAAGCACCCCCTGAACTAGAATAAGCGTTGTATAGTGTAAGTGACATCGAGTCCGGTTATGTAAGTTTTATCTTCATACTCACTTCCATTCTAACGCTGTGCTCCCACAAACCTGCAGTAAAATACATTGAGAGGACTCTTCTTTGAGTCCTCTCCATTATATGAGTGAGCACTGGAGTCCAGTGAGTGCATTTTACTGCAGGTTTGTGAGAGCACAGCGTCAGAATGGAAGTGAGTATGAAGATAAAAATTACATATTCGGATTCAGCATCACTTACACTATACACCGATTATTCTAGTTCATTGGGGTGTTTCGGAGATGACAGGTTCCCTTTAAGTTGCAAATTAAGGAAAACACTTCTGGACACTTTTCTAGTGGAGCTTAGTAGAAGAGGGGGGAACCTCTGCGGCTCACTGGATTTATTACAATTTCTGCCAGAAACTGATGTAAATTATAGCTCAAGTCTACCCCAGCCCATAGCTGATGTAGATTTGAGTTTCTGATGCACGGAGGGCCAGAGGTGCTCCTAATTTATTCAATAAATGAGGCACATCTCACTCCAGAGGGGATCAAGACTGGTAATGTCTTATCACCGCACAGGAGACCAGCATACTGATGGCCTATTCTCACTGTCTGCAAGGCTCTGACTCTCTAAACCCCTGCAAATCAGCCGCTTACCTCAGTCTGTCGACGTGCACGCCACAGCGGTGCAGGGTATCTCACTGGAATGGGACGAAGATGCAATACCCTGCACCGCCCATTACTATATGTACGATGTAAAGGTAGACAGACTACTGGTTTATTCATCTCCAGCCGCTAAGAAAACATAAGGACCTCCTCAAAAGGGTGGAGATTAAAATCATTTGGGGTCTAAAATGTAGCACAAGAAGAAAACATTCATTTGCACGTACCTGCACAGCATGGCGGTCGGAGCTGTACACGGAGATAGGGGGAGGGTGGGAAGCAGAGGTGGTTGTAATAGTTGGAGATGGTGACGACGTGGTTAACGTTTGCTCATTCTCCATGGTTCCTGGTTAATATTTGATTCTGTCTTGGAAAACAAAAAAACAATACTGAAGTTTTTGCCTTGATATGATGTCTGGTATATATGCCTTACTATATTAAAGGGGTTTTCCAGGCTCCTGATGACTTAACCTCAGGATGGGTCATCAATATCTGATCTGACCTGGCATCCTCACTGATCAGCCTCTGAGGCCCAGCACTTATGAATGGAGACTGAAGCACAGCTCCACTCAATGTGCAGTGGTCGTGCCAGGTTACTGCAGCATCAAGACCCCACACCGATTGGATAAGGTCTATGCTTGGTCAGGGAAGTAAGGCCCATGTATTGGCTGCATCTCCAGGACCAACCACTACTCCCCTGACCCGTACTGACTGCATCACAGTGTTTTATCTAAAGGTGGGTCTATTGTCTGTACTCACATCATCATGTACAATACAATAGACCCGTGATCACATAAGAACTGACTTATGAACATGAACATTATGGGTCGGGGGAGTCGTGGTCGGTCCAGGAGATGTTGCCGACACATGGGTTTTCTGGGCCAAACAAAGTGTGTGAATCAGCCCTAAGGCTAGTTTCAAACCTCTGGTGTGAATGCTGGGAATTGGCAGACACAAACTGTGGTTTGCATCCGGTCGATCCTCCACATTGTCTGCCGGAATGCAGCCAGATCTCCACCCCAACCCATCAGGATTCATGGGGCCGGCGGGCATACGGCAGTGCCGGATCAGGTGAATTCCAGCAGGCTGTTCTCTGCCAGAAACCCCTACCGGAAACTAAGTATTCAAAATCAGGAGGCTGAAAACCCCCGGAAAGACAACCTGTCACTACTTGGTGCTGTATAAAATGGAATATAAACATCGGGGAAATTTGTGAAACGTGGCAAATTATGGCACACTAGCATCTGCAACTTTTTACACTTCTCAAAAGTGGCAGAAAAAGAGAGAGGGGATTAGTGAGGGACATATTCTACCGAGGACCAGCAGATTACTGTCACTGACACTAGAAACCATCACTGCTGAAAGCTGCCACAGATTTCACTTTGGGCGCTGACACGGTCAGGTTTCTTGATGCAGTTTTTGAAGCCAAAACCAGGAGCGGATTAAAAAAAAAAAAGAGAAGTTGTATCTGCCATTAAAGGGGTTCTGCAGTTGTTTCAAACTGATCTCCAGCAGTTATTAGCATATATTAACTTACTCTGACAGAGCAGGAGGTTGTGATCTCTAACACAATTACAGATAAAGCCATCCTTCTCAGCCCTCGACACATTTTGCTTACTGAGGTCACTCCTGCCAATCAGATAACAGTCTTTCTGGTCTGCAGTTTACCATAGAAACCTGTGTACAGTGAGAGACCTGCTGAACTGTCTATAGGTAATGACTAAAGTAAAATCTACTGACCATTGTATTTAGAAAATGTCTTCTTTTAACTGTCCCTTTATGTTGAAAGCTAATCTTTGTAACTAGTGAGAAACCCCCTTTAATCCTGTTCTCTCCAGCAGATCTGAGAGGAGTGCAGCCATTCCTTCCCAGTGCCTTTTTCCTCTGATCTGTAGCAGTGGAGTTTCACTTCTGAGCATCTACATAAAGGGCAGCACACAGTCATCTCAACTAATAGCCTAGATCCTTAGTTCAGGAATAGAACAGACATTTATAGGACATTTCATCATGTTCCCAAATTCTTATGAAAATATATTCAGCACATACTGTACTGAACTAAATGTACCAATTTATTATATATTTTAGGAGTCGGAGTCGGTCCATTTTATACCGACTCCGACTCCACAGCCCTCGTCAGCAGGATATGGGGTATAGAGATAATGACATCTCTGTATTGGCCTTACTGCTGTCATTCCAAATATGTTACCTCTTCATCGCTGTGTTCTCTGGCTGCGGCGCATCTCGCTCATGTGCCGTACGTACTAAAGTCTGCGCCGCAGTGGCAGGAGAACACAGCGATGAAGGGGCGTGAATAATTAGCGGGAGGGTGGTGCAGGGCTCCAACGGCCCCCAGGACATCCCCTTGGGCTCCTTATGTAAGTAATTATAATATGAATAAAAACGCTTTTTTAAGGAAAATACAGCTCTCATAACAGTAAGAGTAACATATTTAGAATGACAGCAGTAAGGCCAATACAGAGATGTCATTATCTCTATACCCCATATCCTGCTGACAGAATCCCTTTAAGCTGGAAATTAAAGGGATTGTCTCACTTCAGTAAGTGACATTTATCATGTAGAGAAAGTTAATACAAGCCACTTACTAATGTATTGTGATTGTCCATATTGCCTCCTTTGCTGGCTGGATTCATTTTTCCATCACATTATATACTTCTCGTTTCCATGGTTACAGACAACCCTGCAATCCATCAGCAGTGGTCATGCTTGCACACTATAGGAAAAAGCATCAGCCTCTCTGGTGGCCGGGACCATAGTAGCGTACATAAGCTAGTGCTTTTCCCTATTGTGTGCAAGCACGACCACCACTGATGGATTTCAGGGTGGTCTGTAACCATGGAAACAAGCAGTGTATAATGTGATAGAAAATGAAAGGAAAATCCAGCCAGAAAAGGAGACAATATGGACAATCACAATACATTAGTAAGTGCTTTGTAATAACTTTCTCTACATTATAAATGACACTTACTGAAGTGAGACAACCCCTTTAATTTCCAGAGCATTTCCTAGCAATCACCAATGAAACACGGGCGAAACAACACGGATGGCATCAGCACTTTTATTTTTTTTGCACAGACCCATAGATTATAATGGGCGTGAGGAATCTGTGAACACAGACAAAAATTGGGTATGCTTCCGTGAATTAACCACTGCCCCACAGGCCGTAGAAATTCACACATTAAAATCAGTGGGTACGTGTGCCGTCCGTGGAGAACATGGACAGCACATCGCGATTCACCAATATTGCTCTTGTCAGTGATTGCTCATGCAATGGACAAGAATAGGACTATCTTTTTTGCGGGGCCGCAGAACGGACTTACTGATGCGGACACTACGCAAAAGATGCGGACTGAAACTATGGTCGTGTGGCATGAGCCCTAAGGCCCAAGACTGGCACATGAACCATCAGCCTTCACACGTCCGTATGTCCTTGCGGATCCGCAAAACACGGACACCAGCCATGTGCGTTCCGCATTTTGCGGACCGCACCATGGCCGGCTCTATAATAGAAATGCCTTTTCTTGTCCGTGGATCCATACAAGAATAGGACATGTTCTATTTTTTTGCGGGGCCGCAAAAGTGCGGATGCAGACAGCACACTGTGTGCCGTCCACATCTTTTGCGGACCCATTATACGGACGTGTGAATGGAGCGTAAGGCCCCAATCACATGACCATATTTTTGCTCCACATCCCATCCGTGTTTTTTGCAGATGTGGACCCATTCATTTCAATGTGCTGTCCGTATCCGTTTGTCTGTCCCGCAGACCTGCACAAAAGATAAAACATGTCCTATTCTTGCCTGGTTTGCGGACAATAGGCATAGTTACAATGGGTCTTAAAAAAAAAAAATGCAACACAGACGTCAGACTGCAAAACACGTACGGTGGTGTAAACGCACCCTTAGTAAATCTGTCCCACTGATTGATCGTAACGATAATTGCCCAAAGTGAGTTTAGAAGATAGTGCTGCGGCGGCTGATCTGTTAGCCCGGAGGATGTGTTACACGTCCCAGACTGGCGATCTCAGGGGCCACAGCTGTGAGGAACAGGGGCACGTATGATAGTGACATGGACATGTCAGGGAGTATGTCCACAATCAGTGCTGCCAGCGCAGTCACTATGGATATTACGTAACACATGGCTCCACACTGCTGGATGTCATTGTATATACATGTACCAGGGCACATCACCTCATACAATTACATGCCGGCATGCAGCTCTTCTCCCCTCATATTCCTTCTGTACATGGCGGCCCCCAGAGAGCTGCCCATGTCACCTGTCCTTATGACAGCCCTTCACCTCACTGAGGGGTCACGCTGGCCCCCCTCCCCGCTCAGTACGGTGGTGTACGACTTCCCCGGGTCCTCAGCTCCCACTCCCGCCCACCAGCATCTCCATACTGTGCTCACACTCACTTACTCACTGAGTTTCCGCCATTTTCTATCCTCGTCACTAGGTGTCGCTGCGCATGCGTCGTGCTGCCCTGTGACTATCGTCTGGTGAGGGCATTTAACCCCACGGGAGCTGCCACCTCCTCGGGGGTTATCACCCTCATCATCCTTGGCCGACTCCTCTCCAGTAATGCCTGGTATTACACTGCTGTGTGACTAGTAATGCCGCAGATGTGGCCGAGTATACTAGAGCAGTGCTGCAGAGAATGCATTCCTCTGGTGGTGTAAGAACTCGCTTCTATGAAAAATCGACAGTTTTATGTTTTTGTTAGTCACAAAGTTACCCCATAGGGTTTTATTAAAATCTGTTAAAACTTGCAATTTCATCTGCTGCATTTCTATCACTACCATTAACAGCAGTCAGAAGTGTGAAATTAGTAATAGCAATGTCGCATGCCCGTAAGTCACTGTGCAGACCTAGCCGAAAATCCTAACAGTATATTATAGTTGTATCACAGACACAGTTTAGCAGATGGAAGGAGAGGGAGGAATAGTCTGCAGACACAGGGCTGCTACACCACAGACCTCAGCCATATGCAGTGTAAATGTATATGTGTCTAATAATGTGTACATGTATAACGTGTGTACTTTATGTGAGTATAAGGGCTCATACACACGACCATATGTATTTTGTGGTCCGCAAAACACGGATCCACAAAAAATACAGATGGCGTCTGTGTTCATTCTGTATTTTGCGGTACGGAACAGCTGACCCCTAATAGAACAGTACTATCCTTGTCCGTTATGTGGACAATAATAAGACATGTTCTATATTTTGAGGAACGGACATACAGAATGCACACAGAGTAACTTTACGTTTGTTTGTTTTTTTGCGGACCCATTGAAATTAATCGTTCTGCATACGTTCCTCAAAAAAAACCCTGAATGGACATGGAAAGAAAATGTGTTTGCTTGAGCCCTAATGTGCAGAAGTCTGTGTGTTTGGTCTGTGTTTATGTGGTTATATGGTGGTATTACTTACATGTGATCACCGGAATCACACCCAGGACAATTATTGGGAACCATTACTTCTAGAAATGCTCATAATATTGATCAGTCTGAGTAAGAAGATCTTAAAGGATATGGACACCTTTGAAAAAAAAAAAAAATGTAAAAAAATTTTTTTACACCCGCCCGAGCACAGCGGTCCTTGGTGTATCCCTCCCTCCCCCTCCTTATGAATGATGCCACTGCTTCAGCTGTCCTCCGTCTCCGTCAAGCCCCCCCCCCCATTCAGGATGGCCAAGCGCAGCAGAATGCCAGCTGTAACATACAGCTGACACTCTGCTTGATAACCCCTTCTATGCTGCGGTCCTTAGGACCGCTGTATGGAAGGAGCTAACCATCGGGCGGCTGCGCTTCTGACAAGGCTTAGTGTGAGAGAAAATACACTGCAGTACACTATACAGTGTATTATGGATGCCTCAGACCCACTGGATCTTCAAGAACCAAGTGGGTCTGGGTCAAAAAAGTGTAAAACAAAAAAAATGAAGTGAAAAAAGTAAAAAAAATTAAAATAAAGTAAAAAAAAAAATAAATCCTATATCCATACACATAATTAGTTACAAATGTAAAAAATAAAAACAATAAACATTGTAGGTATCACCACGTCCGTAACAACCTGCTCTATAAAATATCAAATGAGCGAACCCGTCTGGTAAACGCTAAAATAAAAACCGTGCCAAAAAAGCCATTTTTATCACTTTACTTTACCAAGCGATCAAAAAGTCAGATGTACCCCAAAATTGTACCAATAAAACCGTCATCTCATCCATGCAAAAATTATCCCCTACCGAAGATAATTGCCAAAAAAATAAAAAAAAATATGGCTTTCAGAAAATGGAGACACTAAAACACGATTATTTTGTTTCAATAATGCTCTTATTGTGTAAAACCAAAATATATTCTAAAAAAACAGACATATTTGGTATCGCCGTGTCCATAACAACCAGCCCTATAAAAATATCTCATGAGCTAACCCATATGGTAAACGCCGTAAAAAAATTAAATAAAAACCGTGCCAAAAAAGAAATTTTTTATCACCTTATAACACAAAAAGTGTAATACCAAGCGATCAAAAAGTGATATGTACCCCAAAATGGTATCAATAAAACCTCCATCTCATCCCGCAAAAATGATCCCCTACTTACAACAATCACCCAAAAAATATAGCTTTCAGAAAATGGAGACAAAAAACATGATTTTTTTTTTTTTTAAATATGTTTTTATTGTGTAAAATAAAATTTTAAAAATGCACATATTTGGTATCACCGCATCTGTAACAACCTGCTCTATAAAAATATCACATGAGCTAACCCATCTGGTGAACGCCGTAAAAAGTTTTTTTTAAAAATGTGCCAAAAAAGCTATTTGTAATGCCAAGCGATCAAAAAGTTATATATGCCCCATAATGGTACCAATAAAACCGTCATCTCATCCCGCTAAAAATGAGACCCTACCTACGACAATCGCCCCAAAAATACAGATTTCAGAAAATGGAGACACAAAAACATGATTTTTTTTTTCAAAAATGTTTTTATTGTGTAAATCCAAAATAAAATTGAAAAAACAGACATATTAGGTAACGCTGCGTCGTTAGGACCTGCTCTATAAAAATATCACATTACCTACCCTGTCAGGTGAACATTGAAAAAAAACAAAAAATAAAAACTGTGCCAGAACAGCCATTGTTTGGTTACCTTGCCTCACAAAAAGAGTAATATATATATATATATATATATACACACAACGCACAACTACCTCCAGCAAAAGATTTATATACAGCAGGAGTAACCCTAATATATATATTATAACAATGGCAGCACATCAGGCCAAATACAAATATGGAGGTGCAGGCCAAAATCAAGGACAATATAAGAAAAAAATGGCGGCACTCGCACAAAAAATGAGTGAAAAGAATAACACTTTATTCACCCGTGTGGTCGCAACTAGGGATGAGCGAACTTGAAGTTTGGTGTACAAGGTTCAGGTTATGTAAGAATTCTGTTATGGATTCCACGGACCATAACTAAGGGTCCATTCAAACGTCTGCATAATGGGTCCATATCCGTTCCGCAATTTTCAGTGGGGCTGCAAAAGATGCGGACAACACACCATGTACTGTCCGCATCCACACTTCCGTTCCCCGGCCCCGTAAAAAAAATAGAACATGTCCTATTCTTGTCTGCCGCCATGGACAAGAATAGGCATTTCTATAGTGCGAAACAGTTGTAGACGTGTGAATGGACCCTTTTGGTCTGTGGTAGCAGAATCCATTATGGAATTCTTAGATAACCTAAACCTTGTACGCTAAACTTGAAACGCAAGTCACAACGTTTCAACTCATAGCTTGAAAAAAGACTCTGTGAATGAGTTGGAAACATTGCGACCACAGGGGTGAATAGTGTTTGAGAGCGCTGTCATTTTTTTCTTTATATATATATATAGTAATTTATCAAAATGGTGTAAAGTAGAACCGGCTTAGTTGCCTATAGCAACCAATTAGATTTCAACTTTCATTTTTCACAGCTTCATTGGAAAATGAAAGGAGGAATCTGATTGGTTGCTATCGGCAACTAAGCTAGTTTTCCTTTGCACCAGTTTTGATAGATCTCCCACACTGTGTACTTCTATGTGTACATAGCATCGTATGTCATCACAGTGTACTAATCTGTGTGGGAGAAGTGACCGCTCACTGTGCGGAGTGCACACAATACTGTACTCAGAAGAGACTACACACACAATACTGTATTTAGCAGAGAGCGCACACATAGATACTGTACTCAGAAGAGACTGCACATACAGATACTATACTCAGAAGAGAGCGCACACATACTGTACTCAGAAGAGAGCGCACACATACTGTATTCAGAAGAGAGCGCATGTAGTGAGAGCTGTCAGTAATGAGATCTATATCCTGCTTATAACGCCATGGCTCTGACTATACAGGGTGGGCCATTTATATAGATACACCTAAATAAAATGGGAATGGTTTGTGGTATTAACTTCCTGTTTGTGGCACATTAGTATATGGGATCGGGAGACCTTGGGGCCATTCAACTGCTACATGATGATGTGTTTCCCTCTTAATGCACTGAAGCTGGCACGTTCCCTGAGTTTTTCCAGCAAGATGGTGCACCACCACATTATGAGTGTCAAGTCCGAGCATTCCTAGATGAACAGTTTCCTGGAAAGTGGATTGGTCGTCGTGGGCCAGTTGAATGGCCCCCAAGGTCTCCCGATCTGACCCCCTTAGACTTTTATTTTTGGGGTCATCTGAAGGCAATTGTCTATGCTGTGAAGATACGAGATATGCAGCACCTGAAACTATGGATACTGGAAGCCTGTGCTAGCATTTCTTCGCGGTGTTGCTAGCAGTGTGTGAAGAGTGGGAGAAGAGGGTTGCATTGACAATCCAACACAATGGGCAGCACTTTGAACACATTTTATAAGTGGTCAGAAACGTGTAAATAACTCATGAAAGAATAAACTTACGTTAAAACCAAGCGCACCATTGTTTTTCTTGTGAAATTCTCAATAAGTTTGATGTGTCACATGACCCTCTTCCCATTGAAAAAAATTAAAGTTGGATCCAAAATGGCCGTCTTTAAAATGGCCGCCATGGTCACCACCCATCTTGAAAAGTTTCCCCCCTCCCAATACTAATGTGCCACAAACAGGAAGTTAATATCACCAACCATTCCCATTTTATTTAGGTGTATCCATATAAATGGCCCACCCTGTACTATCTGCACTAACGTTATCAGCAGAAACATCTATTGTGTCTGCAAATAATGGACTTTCTACAGAAGGGAAAGTGAGAACTAGATCTGCTGATTACAGGCTGTAGCATACTGTAAAACTCACCATGTTGTGGATTGGAATGAAATCTCACTACCAAGTGACTTGCAAGCTTGCTTATACTGTATGTAAGAGGCTGCTAGCTGTGTTGTGTAACAGGATGTGGGGGCAGTGATGACATCACTGTGTTTATTATCCCTGTACGGTGACATCACTGTGTTTATTATCCCCGTACAGTAAGGGGACTGGGTGATTAGCTTATAGTGGGTGGAGTTAGGGGTGTGGCC
>ONZH01013464.1:0-25312 GCA_900303285.1 Rhinella marina
TCCATTCAGAGAGGAGACTCAGAGACCCTCCGTTCTTAGGATCTCCTGGGGGCCCAGGGGTTAGACCCCCACAATCCAATATTTATTCATAGAATAGGTGATTAATATTTTCATGTATAGTTTTGTGAGAAAAGATTCAGTAAAACTTGTGATTTATTCATTTAAAGGGTTTTCCGAGATGTTAATACTGAAGACCTATCCTTCAGTATCTGATTGGTGAGGGTCTGACACCATGGACCTCCACCGATCAGCTGTTCGAGAAGACAGCTGCACTCGCAGTAGCAGCACAGCCTTCTTGCTGCTTTCCCTAGCCCAGTGACAATACGTTCAGCGATCACATGGCTTAGGCACAGCTCAGCCCCATAGAAATGAATGGGGCTGAGCTGCAATACCAAATGTACGGTGCTTTGCTTGGTGAGCATGGAGAATGCCGCAGCGCTAACAGCTCTCAAACAGCTGATCAGCGGGGGTCCCAGGTGTCGGACCATCCCTACCGATCCTGAGGATAGGTCATCAGTTGTAAAATCTTGGAAAACACTTTTAAATCTCGTCTCTTTCCAGGCTGAGGAGTGCTATGGGTGGTCCTACTTACCAATAGGCAGCTTAGCTTAAAGGGAACCTGTCATGTTGAACATGGTGATCTGCAGGCAGCATGTTATAGAGCAAGACGAGCTGAGTAGATTGATGTATAGATTTATAGGAAAATATTCAGTCTAACTCTGAAGTACAGAGAGGATGGACAGGATAGACTGTGGTAATGGAGACTGCATACAAGTGCTGCTGCTCATTACCCACATCCTCACCTCCTCTCTGTACTTCATGTCTCCTCATGAACTCCATTCCTACAGAGATTCAGCTAAAGATCATATTAAACTGTAGTCAGGATAATAATCCCTGACAAAAAGAGCAGAGAGGAGGATGAGGCAGCTTTTTACCTCAGTGTTGTGAAGTAATTTGTCCTGCTGTATGATTAGGACAGGTTTTGTGTGGACTAATAGGACGGCAGCCATTTTATTTCTCCTGACGATTGCACCCTAGACAAAATGAGCCATTATAACTAATGAAAGGCATTTGGGAATGTTTTTTTTCAATAATTTTATTTGATTAATTCCCGGAGAACCCCTTTAAGGTTAGATGTTGCTATTCCCTTGCAGAATATTTGGCATGGAGACATTCACCACTTAGGCCAATCTTCATTTGGAGTTAATTGCTCTCTCTGAGATTCAATAGAGTTGACCATAACTGCACCAGGAAATAATGATTTCTTTCAGAAGATACACCGTCTATAAAAGAATTTATATAAGTATATACCGGCCGCTATCACGTACCTGCGGTGTAACCTCTATGCTCATCATTTACTATTGTAAGAACCTGTTCACATGATATTAAATGCTATAAAATAAGACTTTGTACATGTTGTCACCTTGTTGCTATTAGCAACCAACCAAGTAACTATTTGTCTCTTGTGCTGCAGAGACATTTCTTCCGCAATCTGGGAACCATATTAACATACGCGTTTCTGGGTACCGCCATTTCTTGCATTGTTATTGGGTAAGTGGAAATAGCTTAAGCTTTTTCTTTCACGTCTATTTCACGTGCTATTTCTATTAATTGACGTGTTTTTCTACATATTAGGCTGCATTTACATGACGTGGTGCTGTCATGCCCATGTTGTGGACTGCAAAACCGCAGGTCCACGAAACACGGGCATTGGCCGTGTGCGCTCCACATGCCATCCCTTGACTTCAATGGGTCCGCGATCTGCAAGATGTGGCAAAAGATAGGACAAGTCCTATTTTTTGTGCACAGAGACATAGACCTGGAAGCCCTCGGAGGGGCTTCTGTGTGTTTCCGTGGGCTTCCAGGTTCGTGCCGCCGTGCCACAATAGATAGGACATGTCCTATTTTTTGCTGCATCTTACGGATCTGGGACCCATTCAAGTCAATAGGTCTTGCGATTTTCAATCCACAACACGGGCACAGCAGCACCACAGTCATGTGAATGCGGCCTTAACTGGAGTTGGAAACTTTAATTTTGTAATATATAAGGTATTTCATGGATGACACCTTGTGGACTTTGGATACGCTACTTGTTTCATGCAAAGTTTCTTTTTCTTCCTTGGAGAAAGTCTACCTTGTGCACATACTGTAGAGTAATAAATGACCTATTACAATGTATATACTGTACTATTCCCATGGTTTACCAGTCTGAGAATAACACACAGTTCCCTTATACTAGTAGCTATGGCCTACGGCAGTAAGGTCCGTCGGGCAATGAGTCAGATACCTTTTTACTTAAACATAGAAACTCAGCCACTTATTTCTTTCCTACAGTGACATGACTAAAGAGTGAATGTCCATCAAATCTGAAAAGTGAGCACAAACCTTGTATAGACCATCCCCCTGGCGTTATGTCCATTAGGGCCTGCTCCAGAATCTGACAGCCTGTGTCACTTAGTCATTATCACCGATAAATCGCTGGTGGCTTTTTACCATGAATCCCTTCACTCCATCCTCAAACGGTAAAAAATGGCAGCTCATGTTTGGTACATCATAAGGCTCCCCAGACCTGACCCAGGACATACTCATTGGCCAATTACACCTATAGTAGCAGCTGGCCTGAGTGGTTCTGGCTGATTCTGGCAGCAGAGTCAAATGTGACATAAGTAACTTGAAAGATGGGGTTTGCTACTTAAAGAGGTTTTCCAGGCTTTTAATAGGTCATCAATATCAGATTGGCAGGGGTCCGAAGGCTGTATGAAGGGAAGGCACGCGCCATGCGTGTGTGCCGTCTACTGTCTTTCTTCCTGCTTGCCATAGACATAGCAGCAGCGAGCAGGAAGAGACTCAGGAGAAGGCATGTACATTACTTTTTTCAGTGATATGCTTGTCAGACGCTCGTGATCTGATATTGTAACTTATCCTGGTGGCCATCAATATTGTATTTAAAAATACTTTTAGTGTATGTTCACAAAGTGGTGTGTATGCTGTGAATTTTACATTTCTGATTCGCATGCAGAAAATCTGCAGTATATTATAGTTCTACAAAGGGGATGAGATTTTACAAAATTTCATCGACCTGCCCTGGAAAAAAAATCTGCAGTGGAATCCACTTGGCAGCATGGGGGCTCAGGTGCTTAGCTGGGTTACCTTGCAGATTTGAATCTGACCAAGGACAACATCTGGGTGCACTGCAGGCTGTATGTTCTCTCCGTGTTTGTGTGGGTGTCCTCTTGGTATACTGGTTTCCTGGAATTTAGATTGTGAGCCCTAATGGGGACAGGGACTGATGTGAGTGATGATAGTCTCTGTACGGCGCTGCAGAATATGTAAGTGCTATTTAAATGAATAAAATAAATAATGTCATCATCATTTGGTGCAGAGTTTGCTGCTGCGGAAATTCCTGCAGATACAGTGTGGATTTATGGTGCGTCCACATCTGACATGTCTACTGCAAATTTTTACCCTAAATCTTAATTGGATGTTTTGAGACTCTTCTGATAAATAAAAAAAAGAAATACAGCAATAAAAATGCATTAAATAATTCCCTTGTAGTTATTGTAGCCTACCTGTAGCCTATGTGTTTTTTTTATTTATTTTTATTATCATTGCTGATCTTCAGTCTGTAGCCTAGTCCGAGAGGAAGCAAGTATGTGGTTGGATGATGAAAATATGAGTAGGATTGACATTTCTACAACCCCCTTAATGGATTACCGTATTTTTCGCCCCATAAGACACACTTCCTTTCACTGTGTCTTATGGGACAAATACTAATGAAGCGCTCATTAGTACTGGAGGACCAGGAAGCGGTGAATACAAGGCTCCCCAAGCACTGGTCTCTGCCGTCGGCTGTGCTGTGATAACCAGGGTGCTTTGTGACAGGATGAAAAAGAGAGCTGGATCCTAGGGTGGCGTCCGGGAAGGGTAAGTAGATTTTTTATTTTATTTATTTGCTCTGCGACATGGGGGTCTGATTGAGGCTTGGTGGTCTCACCAAGTATGGGATTCATCTGAGGTTTTATTTATATTGGGGGTCTTTTCTGAGGTCTGATTGGGGGTCATTCACATTGGGGTCTTAGTGAGGTCTTATTGTGGTCTGGTCTCAGGTCTTATTGAGCTTATTAACATTGGGGGTCTGATCTGAGGTCTAGAAAAATATATTTTTTGGAGCCTTATTAACATTGGGGGTCTGATCTGAGGTCCTGATTGAGGGTCTGATTGGGGCTGTGAGCTGAGGTCTGATTAACATTGGGGGTCAGATTGCTGGTCTGATCTAAGGTCTAATGAAAAATATTTTTTTCTTATTGTCATCCTCTAAAACCTAGGTGTGTCTTATAACCAGGTGCGTCTTATAGGGTGAAAAATACAGTATATAGTGTAGTTACGTAGGTTGAATTAAGACACAGTGTGGGTAACTATCTCCACAGTGACATTCAACCAGTATCCCTGGGAGGTATCTTCATACTTTCTTCTCATTAAAAAGGTAATCCTGATTTTTAAAATTGATGGCCTATCCTTAGAATAGGCCATCGATATTAGATCAGTTAGGTTACGACTCCCGGCACCCCTGCTGACCAGCGGTGCGGCCTCTTCATTGTTAACATTGCACTGTAATGGACAGTGGCATACATAGCATCTCGCTGAATTAAAACTAGGAACAAGTGGGCCCTGCAGGCTGAAGGACAGGGGCTGCATCCAGTTTCGGTATTGAACTATCGCCTTCATGGTCTGGTGAAGGCACTCGTTCAGTGCTGAAATGTGTAGCTTTGGAATATAACTTCAATAAACCTGATAGAAGATGCCGTCCTTCATCCAGCAGCATCCACTTGTCCCTTGGTGTTTCTTCTGATGTGATGTTCTTGTTGGACGGTCATGCATCAAGGCATCCACTATGGAAGAGCAGCAGCTGGTCTATTACTGCTGAAAGCTATAGTATGTGCATCTCACCCAGGTGAGCAGTTTGATGTTACCCTGTTATAAAGGTTTTCTATTGCCCGGAGGGCAACAACTATGGAGCACTTTTTTTTCATTTTTCATTTAGGTTTTTACATTTAATAGTGGCTGTGTTGGTTTTTGCAGCTTTTTCCATTCAAGTGAATGGAAAAAAAGCTTCAATATTAATGACAACTGCAACTAAAAGTACAGCATTTAGCATGGAGCACGGAGCGATGTAACAAGGAGGTGGCAGCGGCACTCGAACAGTTTTTGCATAGGTTTGCTGATACAAAGAATTAACGTACTTAGGAATCAGAAGACTATACGTTACAGACTAGCAGTTTTATTGGCCCTGTTGAATTCTCTGAATCCTCAAGAGTCCATTAAAATATGCAAACTACAGAAAACAAATCCATTTATCCAAATGTGGAGATTAAACACAGTCATTTTAATGCAAAGTCAAATGAAGATAACTCAGTAAAACGGTATAGTCACAGCACTCACCAAGAATCAATCATACCGAAGATGTAAATCCACATGACACTGGTATTACAAGTGCTTTGTATCTTGTTTAAAATGACTTAAAGGGATTGTAATGTAATATGGCAGGTTTCAGTAACCTGATTTTCCAATGATGCGATGACACTGCTGCAGTCTGTACACTAATCAGGAGTAGTTGGTGAGCTGGAGAGGGAGTGTCGGACCTGAAATTGGTGAGTGCACCATATTTATTCTTAGCAGCTTTATGTCGTTTGGTGTAATAGGTATGCTGCTATTATAATATGCTGTCCTTAAAGTGGTCATCCGACCCCTGAAATGCCCCCCTATATGCCCTGGCTCCTCACACACAATATACTTACCTTGCTCTCCGGCACCCACGTCCCCTGGTCCCCGCACAGATAAGCCCTTTAAAAGTGTTATTAAAACCTATTTTAAACTATTTCACATTGCTCCCCCAACCTCATCACCCCCAAGATAAAAACTTTTTCATTTCTTTTCCACCTCTGTGTCCCCCTTCACAACTGCTATCCTGTTCTCTTGTACACATGATCCATTTTCCTGGTGTCGTTCTACAAATCTAATTACTTCATGTATGTATTGCAGTCTGCAAATCACGGATCCGCAAAATATGGACATCTTCCAACAATGCCACAATCCCCATGTCACGATAGGGATCAGTGATGCCCTGAACTTTGCCTGCACCACTGTCCCTACCTGCCTCAATGATCTGCCCTAGATGGTGGCCCACAACTGGACAGTGGTCCCTTCCTTACTACGGTAACTGCAGGGGTTTACAGGGCAAGAAGAAAATAATAAACGCAGTGACAAATACGCAGAGCAGATAACTGACTCGATGGGTCAGAATACCAAAACAGAACCAAACTGAATGTAGCAGAGTCGTACAAGCCTAAGTCAGTACCAGGAGAATCAAATCTAAAGCCATATCAGAAACCGGAAAACAGAAATGTACCAAGCCAGGAGGTCATACCAGGAAATCTCCTCAAATCCATATCATCGGGCAAAGGGGCTAGTAGTCATAAACGTGCCAAAGGTCCAAAAATCCAAAGGTCAAAAAATGTAATATAGCAGGGTTGTGAGGAGTAACACCTTAATCACAGACAACTGTCGGCCACAGTTGCCTGTTTAAATGGGGCTTCCCATAGATCACATGGGATGTCACATGACATTTATTGTTATGACGCTGGACGTCCTCCTTGCAGAGTGCGCCCACCAGCCAGGTACAGAGGTAACACTGCATCTTTCTCACTTCCATTACTAGAAATTATGTCCTATTCTTGTCCATAGTACAGACAAGGATAGGGCTTGTTCTATAATTTTCTGAACAGAAACAAAGATGCGGACAATGGTATTCCGCAAATGATCGGCACGGATACAGAATATGTTGTGTGCATGTGGCCCTATTCTGCAGTGCCATATTTTGACGGCGCTGTAGACAGTCCTGCATGGATTTCCTGGTGTAGACGTTCAGCTTTCAAATTCCTGCTCTAATGGCTGGGATCAGAGGAACTCTGATCCTGGCCATGTAACTGTTTCATCACCACAAGAGTGACCATGGCATGATCAAAGGGGATTCAGGTCACCTGATTTTCCAATGATGCGACACTGCAGTCTGTACACTAAACTGGCTGTTCCAGTAAATAAATGGAGCCTTAACTGTCAGTGACTGTAGCATGCTAACATACTGTACTATGGGGACATTTATTAAACCAGATACGTCAGGTTTGTGTTATAATAATGTCGCACAACATGCCAATTGCAACTTTTTTTTTGCAAAATTTAGGAGACACACCACTCTTCAAAGTGGTCTATGTCTAAGGTAGAAAAGTGAAATTAGACCTGGATTATGGCATAATTTACTGTCTGCAAATGTCAGTAAAAAGCTGCATCCTATGCCAGACAGACCCTTGGTGTAATTTTTAATACTAACTCATGAAAACTGTGCACCTCTTCATAAATTTAGTGCAACCACACAATGCAAAAACCACACTATAGCAAGTGGCATTTATCATGTAGACAAAACTAATACAAGGCACTTACTAATGTATTGTGATTGTCCATATTGTCTCCTTTGCTGGCTGGATTCATTTTTCCATCACATTATATACTGCTCGTTTCTATAGTTATGACCACCCTGCAATCCTTCAGTGGTGGTTGCTGGTACTCTATAGGAGAAAGCACTAGCTTTTGTGCAGGTGACACATTCCCGGACCACCAGAGAGGCCAAAGCTTTCTCCTATAATGTGCAAGCATGACCACCACTGATGGATTGCAGGGTGGTCTGTAACCATGGAAACAAGCAGTGTATAATGTGATAGAAAAATGAATCCAGCCAGCAAAGGAGACAATATGGCCAATCACAATACATTAGTAAGTGCTTTGTATTAACTTTCTCTACATTATAAATTGTAGAAGTTAGACAACCCCTTTAATAGTGACACGAAAACGATCTCAAATTATATGTTTAAGGAAGTTAAACAAGTATAATAGGATAAGAAAAAATAATAAAAACCATTATAAAAAGTCTGCAAAATAAATGAAAAACAATTCAATTCACTATAAAATACATTTTTTTCCAGAAGACACACATTAAAATATAAAAAAGACACTTAGGTATCCACACAACGATGATAATAATAATAATGTGATGTGATTGAAGACGCTCTCTGTACAGCTCTGCAGAACTTGTTAGCGCTATATAACCAGTGAGAGATAAATAATAAAGAAAAGTGGTATAAATGATATATCGGTGCTACAAACAGTAGATAAGTGGCTTGAAGCCAGGGCTGTGGAGTCGGTAAGCCAAAGCCCCGACTCCGACTCCTCTATTCCCCTGACACCGACTCCGACTCCCTCATACATGAAGCATGTTTAAGTGATAACTTTAAACAAATTTGCATAAAATCAATAATACAGATAAGTCATGACAAAAACAGTTTGTAATCTATCAGGCTTCTCTGGGTACAGCTCACTAAGGGCCTGATCAGAGGCGTAGCTAGAGGTTCAGCACATGGGGGGGGCGAAACATACTTGAGTGGGCCCCCCACTTATTGGCTTCCCAAACGCACGTTTCCAACTTCACAGGCACATACTACTAGTTGTGGTTATAATACTGTATTAGCAAGATGACTATATAAACTGCTAGATCATCTATGCTGTACAATAGACTTTCTACATACCCTACTCTAAATACTCTACCACATAATGCAGTAAAATATAGGATTAATAGGAGTAAAAAAGGGGACTCCTATGTTAAAGGAATTCTGTCCCCAGCTTTTACATCACTAAACTAACAGTCCCTTGCCCCCATCAGACCTCAGATCGGCTTAATATGCCCCCATCAGACCTCAGATCAGCGTATTGTGCCGCCATCAGACCTCAGATCAGCCTACTGTGCCCCCATCAGACCTCAGATCAGCCTACTGTGCCCCCATCAGACCTCAGATCAGCAGAATGTGCCCCCATCAGACCTCAGATCAGCAGAATGTGCCCCCATCAGACCTCAGATCAGAAGAATGTTCCCCCATCAGACCTCAGATCGGCTTAATCTGCCCCATCAGACCTCAGATAGGCTTAATGTGCCCCCATCAGACCTCAGATCGGCTTAATGTGCCCCCCATCAGACCTCAGATCAGCAGAATGTTCCCCCATCAGACCTCAAATCGGCTTAATGTGCCCCCATCAGACCTCAAGATCAGCAGAATGTTTCCCCCATCAGACCTCAGATCAGCAGAATGTACCCCCATCAGACCTCAGATCAGCAGAATGTGCCCCCTTCAGACCTCAGATCAGCAGAATATACCCCCATCAGACCTCAGATCAATAGAATGCTGCCCCCATCAGACCTCAGATCAGCAGAATGTGCCCCCATCAGACCTCAGATCAGCAGAATGTTCCCCATCAGACCTCAGATCGGCTTAATCTGCCCCCATCAGACCTCAGATAGGCTTAATGTGCCCCATCAGACCTCAGATCGGCTTAATGTGCCCCCATCAGACCTCAGATCAGCAGAATGTTCCCCCATCTGGACCTCAGATCAGCAGAATATACCCCCATCAGACCTCAGATCAGCAGAATGTTCCCCCACCTCTCCACACATGAGCTCAGAGGAAACATAAAGGCATACAGAGAGAACATGCACTGGACATAAAGGGCAGTACACAGTCATCTCAACTAAAAGCCTAAAATCCTTAGATCAGGAATAGAACAGACATTTATAGGACATTTCATCATTTTCACAAATTCTTATAAAATATATTCAGCACTTATTGCACTGAACTAAATGTACTAATTCATTATATATTTTAGGAGTCGGAGTCGGTCCATTTTTATACCGACTCAGACTCCACCAAAATGGTGACCGACTCCGACTCCACAGCCTTGCTTGAAGCAATTGCATTTATTATTACATCATGAATCGCATGATCTGATGGCACCGCTCCACATTTCTATACATGTGAATTGTTGTGTTAGTGATTTTATAAGTATGAAAAAATCTGTGTGATAATATTCTGTTATGTCATGATTGTATTTCCACATTGGAAATGGACAAGGAATGAATCTATTATATGTGACAATACACTGCCATCTTGTGGCAGACCAAACTAACTGCACTGTTAAGTAGCAGGCTACATTCACATGGTCGTATCTGTTTTGTGGTCTGCCAAACTGCGGATCTGCAAAAATGCAGATACTGACCTTGGCATCCTGAACTAGGGCATGATCTATAATTTTCAGGCATGGCACGCACATCGAGGGCAACACGAGGATGACATCCGTGTGCTGTCCGCATTTTTTGCAGCTCCATAGAAATAAATGCAGATTGGGGGGCAGACAGAAAATAAGGATGTTGAATGAGGCCTAATGCTGTAGGAAAATTATGCAGCTCAAAATGAGTTGAGTTTTTTATTACGCACTTCCTCTTCTTTGCCTTACATTTTATTTTTTGCATACAGTAATAGTTTTATACTATAATTGTTAGATTTTGCCCTATTTGCATGTAGTTTATCTATGTTCTGTCCCTGTTTGTAAATTAAAGGGGTTTTCTAGGACTTTGATATAGCATTTCCTTAGGTCTGACTTCTTGCAAAACCCAGCAATCAGCTGATTGACGGACACAGTGAAGTGACAAGTGCCGCGTCTCCTTCACTGTTTATCAGACACAGCACCATATGCTTTGTAGTGACTATACCGGGGTAATGCAGGTCGGCCCCATCCACTTATGTGTGACTGAGGGGCAGAGAGCTGCCGTATCGGGCAGAGTCCCTACACAGTATAGAGTGGGGCATCAGAAGGTGAGTATTGCTTCTTTTTATAATTTTACACCTTTCTGAGCGATTTCAAAGTGATTCAAAGATATTTTTTGACACCCCAAGTCATCAACCCACAAAGGAAAATGTTTGAAACATCACAATCATTAGTCTTTCTTCAAGTACTTGATCCTTAGGGTGAACTGACATAATCTGAAATCAGAGAGGATTGTAGTAGTCTTACTGTGAGTTCTTTAGCTGTTAGGGTATAGTCATACGGTCAAGTTTCTAGACACAGTTTTGAAAGCCAAAATCAGTGTTTTTGAGAAGGAGAGATAGGAGAGAAACATTGGCTTCGGCTTCCAAAATTGCATCAAGAAACATGAATGTGTGGCCGCACTCTTACTTGCCAGTCAGAATTATGTAAAAATATTACTGTATCTGAAACAATGGTGTACACGTAACCATAGGTTTCTATGAAACCTGAGAATGAGATCCCACTGCACCACGACAAGGTCAGCAGCAAGTGAGTTCAGGACATGAAGATTTCTGATAATCTGATATCCTGTCTGTCCCCTTTTGTTCTGTTCTCTTTTCCATGGTTCCACAGTGATCTGCATTTAGTATTAGGCCATGTTCACAAGGTGCACATTTCCTTTGAAATTTTTAGATGATCTGTGTCCAGAATCTGCACCTAAAACTTAGATTCCTTCCACAAATTGACCACTAATCGATTTGACCCCATTGTAATTCCAATAGCGCTAACAGCAATGATAAGCAGTTTGTGATTGTAAAATCCACAATTCATTCATTATTTTTCTCAGCATAGGGATGGGATATAAAATACCTTGCACATACGTTGCCAGCTGAATGTTAGTGGATTTTGTAAGAATCTAGGATAAATTGTAACAGAATCCTTATGTGGATGTGTCAACATGGTCTTAAACTGTGCTCGCTAACTGCACCTCAACTGTGAATGGAGATTGGCCTTAGCTTCTTGTTTCCATAGTTGCTCCTACGTAAAAGGAGAACATACACTATATGGACAAAAGTATTAGGGCGCTCCTCTTAATCACTCAATTCAGACGTTTCATTCAGTCCCATTGCCACAGGTGTATAAAATCCAGCACCTAGTCATGCCGTCTGCCTTTACAAACTTTTGCGAAAACACTGGTCATTCTAAAGAGTTCACCATATTCATGCGAGGTACTGAAACACAGGGGAGTAACTAAAAAGGCTGGGCCCCATAGCAAACTTATGAATGGGCCGACCTTCCTTACATATGGCATAAATAGTGTGATATTCTCTGGGTAGGTACGATTACAGCAATACCATACATATGTAGTTAGTTTAAGTTTTACTACTTTCATACAATAATAGAACATTTCATGGGAAAAAGGGCAGGATGGGGACGGTGTAAAATGTGTGATGACTGTGGGAATGTGGTGCATTAGTTTGGTGCAACTTACGCCGTGATCCAGACTGGTAAACATCTGGGTTAGTTCATCAATAAACAGAAGGGGTGATTGGATGGACAAGCACTCATCTGCACACTCGTTTTGTGGAACAAAAGACCTCCTCATATGTGACAATCATAGAAATATATGTTACCCCTCCTCCTTTGGATATGTACAGTAGTTACACAGGGGGGGATCTATGTCTCTCTCCTCTCCCTTCAGCTTGCCAGCATGTCCACCACTGCCCCTCTCCTCTTCCAGGCGGGCCGAGACTTTAGGTGGCTGAAGGGGGGCTGCTGTATCTCATTCTGTATAGAAGCAAGAGATATGAGGACAATCTGAACTTTAAGGGAAGACCAGGATTGAGGTGCTAGCTACCATAAAGCCAGAAATAGAACCTCTACAAACCAAGTTGGGAATGGGAGTTTCAAGTATTACTTGCAGATGTCACTCCTGACCTGATTTCTAAAGGTTCTATCTTTGGTTCTATAGTGACTAGCACCGTGATCTGTTTTTTAATGCTCATGTTGTCCCTAGGTGCTGTACTTCCTGAAGTAGGGCAGGTTAAAGCAGCCCCCTCCCTTCAACCAGATATTGTCTCAGCAAGTTGCTAGGCCTGGCAGCCCGCCTACAAGGCCACAACTGTCACAGTGAACCGCACTGTGACACAGATCACGTAAAGTTACTGAGCAGGGTTGCCAAGTATTGAGGTGCATAGTGCATAAAGGCCACCAACACCCTTCTGACTCAACTGCCAGACCTCCTCTGACATGGGTTTCCATGGCCAAGCAGCCTTCTAAGACACTGGTTCACATGTCCATATAATACAATAACAAAACACCAGGCGGCATTTCTCAAGCTCCCACTGTGCTGAGACGTTGCATTGGATACAAAAAAGAATCATACATGGGAGCGATAACCTGGAGTTTTGGTATGGTATCTATATTAAGTATACTGAGGTAGTGTAAAGAGGTTTTTTCACTTCATGTATACAAGTTAATACAAGGCACTTACTAATGTACTGTAATTGTCCATATTGCTTCCTTTGCTGGGCTTGATTCATTTTGCCGTCACATTATACACTGCTCATTTCCAGGGTTATGGCCACCCTGCAATCCAACAGTGGTGCCATGCTTGTACAATATAGGAACAGTGCTGGCCTATGCTCACTCCATGGTCCCGGACACCAGAAAGGACAGCACCTTTCCCAAGCACGGCCAAAGCCGCTGACTGCAACCCATTGAACACCTTTGGGATGAACTTGAGATTGTGAGCCTGGACTTCTCATCCCAACATCAGTGTCTGACCTCACAAATGTTCTTCTGGATGAATGGGTGGAAATTCCCCACAAACACACTCTAAAATCATGTAGAGAGCTTCAAAGGGAGGACCAACTTCAAATTAATGCCTGTCAATTAGAATGGGATGTTATAGAAGCTACTGTACAGTAAGTGTAATGTGAAAGTGTCCCAATACTTTTGTCTATATAGTGTACATAAATATTGCATTCAGAATAAAAAGAGAATGTATATTTTAACATAACTACTAGCTCCCCAAAATTTCTATGGGTTGGTTCATTATGATGTTTTATACAAATTTTTACTAAAATTATTTAAAACTATTTCTCACCAACATTAACTATGACTGTATGCAGTTTTCAGAAAATTACAGCAGCATTACACTTTTGTTTCTGTCACTGAAATGAATGTTTTATTTTCTATGTTACATGTACGTATGACAGACACAATTTTTAAATTCAAATGATATTGACTTTCTTCAGCATCAGGTTCCTAAAATGTTTCACCTTTTACAATCCTGTTAGAAAGGTCACCAAAAATAAGCTGTTTGCAAGTTCCACCACTGCTGTAACCCCAGAGACCAGCACCACCACAGGGAAAATGTAGCATTACATTGATGTCAATGCATCGTCCCTGTGATGCATGGATATGTTAGGTCCTCCGGTGGGAGAGATGCTCTTTGTATCATCTCTCTTTTTTAGCATATTGATATAGATCCTGTACGAAGGACCTCTTGTATTAAAGGGAGTCTTTCGCCTGTTTTTCACCAATATAACTAACAGCACTGCCCCATAGAAGATTGCATACACATCCCAGACATACCTGTGTGCACTGTGTGTCTGTATTACATGTCCAGGAAAAGCACTTTTATTCTACTGGAAAACAGCTCCCAAGTGCCTGGCTGAAAGTGAAACTAAAAACAGCTTTCTCTCCCAACTCGATTTCTAACAGCTATATCTTCTGATATACTGGATATAATGCTGTGATTTTGGTATCATTTGAAAGCTTGGAATGCCATCTTTTAAACAGCTTTTAAACAGCTTTCTATCTGTTACCAATCCCAAGATATGAGCAGCTAAAGCAGCCCTCCCCTCTTCAGTCTGGTTTGCTTTAGGCACTTGCAGCAGCAGAGCTGGGCACTTGGGAGCTGTTTTCCTGCAGAATAAAAGTGCTTTTCCTGGACATGTGTACAGTTTCCTGTGTACAGTTCTGGGTTCCTGTGAACAAGGCAGACATAGCAGAGCTGGAGAGGGTTCAGAGGAGGGCAACTAAAGTAATAACTGGAATGGGTGGACTACAGTACCCAGAAAGATTATCAAAATTAGGGTTATTCACTTTAGAAAAAAGACGACTGAGGGGAGATCTAATAAGTATGTATAAATATATCAGAGGTCAGTACAGAGATCTCTCCCATCATCTATTTATCCCGAGGACTGTAACTGTGACGAGGGGACATCCTCTGCGTCTGGAGGAAAGAAGGTTTGTACATAAACATAGAAGAGGATTCTTTACAGTAAGAGCAGTGAGACTATGGAACTCTCTGCCTGAGGAGGTGGTGATGGTAAGTTCACTAAAAGAGTTCAAGAGAGGCCTGGGTGTATTTCTGGAGGGTAACAATATTACAGGTTATAGCTACTAGAGATGGGTCATTGATCCAGGGAGTTATTCTGATTGCCTGATTGGAGTCGGGAAGGAATTTTTCCCCTAAAGTGAGGAAAATTGGCTTCTACCTCACAGGGTTTTTTTTTGCCTTCCTCTGGATCAACTTGTAGGAAAACAGGCCGAACTGGATGGACAGATGTCTTTTATCGGCCTTACAAACTATGTTACTATGTTACTATGTAATACAGACACACCGTGCACACAGGTATGTCTGGGATGTGTGTGCAATCTTCTGTGGGGCAGTGCTCTTAGTTATATAGGTGAAAAACAGGTGAAAGACTCCCTTTAAAGGGGATTTCCCAGTAAAAACATTTATGGGGAAAAAAATCCTATGAGAATGAATCAGTGGTGTGCATGCATGACCATCCCTCCATTCACTGTTATGGGACTGCTGAGTACAGCGCCTGACACTTTATTTATTCATAGTCTGCAGTTTTATGGCTTTTTGTCTCAATTTTGTGAACCCTCCCTGGATGTCAGCTAATTGTTGGGTGATTTAAAAGTTGTAAAAATTCTATTTAGCCATTTTCAGTTACAAATGTTTGGGGAAAAATGGCTGTCGAGACAATTGGCTAACACTGTAGTTGTTGTAAATTAACATTCAGCTTTTTCAGAAACTTGAAAAGTGAATTAACCTAAATAAGGCATGATGTGACATATTGGAGAAAATGTTGTTCAGAAGTGATTGAAAGTCATATGACAACATCTCCGTGTACTGCAGTGACTGCCATTGAAAATTGACAGAAGAGGGCAATGACTTACATTTATGTCTTTTTATTTGTTCAGACGAAAATCCTCCTTAACCAGTTGCCTACCGTTGCACAACTTTACAGTGGCATGCAAAAGTTTGGGCACCTCTGGTCAAAATTGCTGTTACTGTGATCAGTTAATCAAGTTGAAATGAAGATGAAATGATCTCCAAAAGGCCATAATTGTGCAGGTGTCGCTGAACAGTAGTACAATCGGGGGGTGCACCACCATTGAGGCCTGGTGAGGCAATTGCCTCAGGCCGCACCAGGTAGGGGCAAGAGGGGGGCAGCGGAAGGACCATGGGCAATGAGCACTTTCATTGTGGCAAAGGGGTTAGGTTAAGAAATTGGCATGGGGAATGCCATTTCAGTTTTCACCTCAGGCAGCAGAAAGGCTAGGTTCACCCCTGAGGACAATGCACCACAACTCTCAGGTTATGATTTACCTTTCTAACGGTCCTACAAGCAGCTGTCTCTGAAATCTTTCTTGGTCTTCCAGACGTTCTCTTCACCTCCACTGTTCCTGTTAATTGCCATTATATTTTGAACTTAGAAAAAGGCAAACTGATAACGCTTTGCTATCTTCTCATAGTCTTCTCCTTCTTTGTGGACCTCAACCATTTTCATTTTCAGAGTGTTAGGCAGCTGCTTAGAAGAACCCATGGCTGCTGTTTTTTGGGACAAGATTAGACAAGTCTGGGTATTTTTAACGCTTTGACATTTGCATCGCCTGGCCATTCCTAATCATGATTGTGAATGTCTGGGATAGATCATCAATATCAGATCGGCAGGGGCCCAACTCCCAGCACCCGTGCCAATCGGCCATTTGGGTCGGCGCTGTCCTATTCGTTTGAACAGGAAGGAGCTGTCACTTGAATGGGACGGTGTAGTTGTAAATACACCCGCTCACTGCTGCAGTTGAGACGGTGAGATCATTTATGCCTTTTGGACATCATTTCAACAAAAGTAAGGTGAAATATATTCTTTAAAAATATCAAATACATGTAGGATGACTGAGAAATTAAATAGCTATTTGCGGTTAGATATGCCAGTTGCGCAAATTGAAAAATTGGCCTGGTAAGGAAGGGGTTAAACCAAAGGCGATGAAGTGTTAAAGAGGTTCTCCTAAATTTATTTTTAGAAAATTGATCAATGATGCTTCCTGAGATGGAGAAAAGTATTGACTCTCTGTTGCCAAGCTGTTTTATTCTTATCACTTATATGTTACTCGTCCATCCAGTATCTGGGATGGCTCTTCTACATCTCTGGCCCACAGCAGACTCCGGGCTGGCTGTTATGCACTGCATGACAAGGCAGCTAGTTCACAAAAATGTCACGGGCAGCGAATTTAAAACCGCATCCTGATCTGTAGACTTCACCTGATTATAGGTTAGTGCTAGTCTTTCTCTGTTCTCTGGTTCATGATTGTCTCATTGTTGCTGACTCTTAGGCTTCTCCCTGACCTGCCTATTGCATTATTCCTGGATGGCCGAGACCTTTGACACCGATTTCTTCAAGACTTTGTTACGCTCCTCTTGGATTCCTGACATTATTGGTTCTAAGACTTTGCCAACAACTTTCTTTCAACTCCTTTTCATCCTTAATACTTTTGCTAACCTCATGTTGCTGACCTCTACCTTTTACTGGAAAACATTTCCTATTGCTACAATCCCACCGTCAATCCAAGACTACTCCCGGTAAATATAACCTGATGATTCAGAATTGGAAAGTTGGGTGGGGGTGACCATAGGGTGAAGAGTGCATTAGGGGATGGATACAGGAAAATAATACCTCTTAAATGGGTTGGTATGTCATGGGGGGGGGGCAGATTTAATATACATTTTTACAGACTGTATAACTTTACTTGCTTCTAATGCTTGAACATTTAGGGTGGCTTTTTGAAAGTTTGTCTTTTTGCCTGCATATGATATATCTGTTAGCAACATTGCTTCCCCAGCTATTGTGTTCTATTTATGGTAATAGTGTTCCTTGATTTGTACTACCACTTCACCTAGTTACAGCCCTATTGGGGGGGGGGGTTGTCCTGCTATTGCAATAAAATGTGTCTACGTCTACGCATTGCCTCCCTCCAGGCTTGTGGAAGCCGAGACTATCACTTTCCCCTTTTTATGGATTCTTGAAGCTAGGATGCATCATTCTGTGGTGCTTACAATGTTTCCGTGATGTGTTATTTGGTGAGTAGACCTGAATTTGGATCCCTGTAGCTGAAACTGGTAGGGCATTGCTAGACTGGGGTGCGAGTTCAAGGTATACCCTTTTTATGCTGAATCTCCATAAGGTGGCTTGGACATTACTTCAGGAGGATCCACACATCAGAATTGTCACTAATTAGTAGGACAGGACAGGATCAAGACCAAAAGTAGAGCCACGAAATAGAACTATGGCGCCAATTTAAGAACATGGGGCCAAATTTATCATTGAGATTCACTGCTTTTGTTTTTCAATGGCAAGCGCTGTTACTCCGCCAACCTCTCCACTTTCCTGATATAGAATCCAAGTGAGGGAGAGGGCAGGGCCGTTGGCCGCGCCACATTTATCTTCTACTGCAGTTTTGTGATCTCCATTCAGACGCATGGACTGCTGGATGCTATACCTAATTTATTCAGGACCATGGACACCAGTAATAGTTCAGGAGCAGGGATACCACAAATGAGCCAGAAGCTCGGACCAGAAACAGACATTAGGAACAACCAGGTGCCAATAAAAACTACAGTTTGTCCTGAAAAAAAGCTCTTGTACAGCTCTGGGGACGAAAATATAAAAAAGTTATTGCTGTCAAAAAAATGGCAATGCAAAGAAAAATTTAGATTTTTTTTTTCAAAAGTTTAGATTTTTTAAAAGTAGCAATACAAAATAAACTATACAAGTTTGGTATCATCGGATTCGTATTGAGCCGTAGAATAAGAACATCATGTCATTTAGCGCACAGTGAACAAAGCCCAAAATACCTTGGCAGAATTGTGGATTTTTTTTTCAATTTAACCCCACAAAGAATTTTTTTCCCTGTTTTCCAATAAATTATCCTGCAAAAATAAGCCCTCATAATGCTATATGAATGGAAAATGAAAAAAGTTATGGCTATTGGAACGTGAGGAGGAAATAACGAAAATGGCCCCGGTACTTAAGAAGTTAATTTAAAAATAGGCTGTATATATGTAAGTATTGGACTGGATTTAAATAATTGGTCATGGAAATCAGTGATAAACACATAAACTCACAATAAAAGGAGTTAACTTATCTTTCGCCCCCAAAAAGACGCAGTGGCCCAAAAAGACGCACCTAGGTTTTAGAGGAGGACAATAATAAAACAATATTTTTCATTAGACCTCAGGTCAAACCTCAGATCAGACCCAGAATCAGACTTCAGCTCAGACTCCAATGTGAATGAACCCCAATCATACCTCTTATCAGCCCCCCCATGCCTCATATCAGTCCCCAGCCATATTTGATCACCCCAGCCATATTTAATCAGTCACCGGCCATATTTGATCAGCCCCCAGCCATATTTAATCAGCCCAGGCCATATTTGATCAGCCTCCAGCCATATTTGATCAGCCACCAGCCATATTTGATCAGCCCAGCCATATTTGATCAGCCTCCAGCCATATTTGATCAGCCAACGGCCATATTTGATCAGCCCCCACCAGCCATATTTGATCAGCCACCAGCCATATTTGATCACCCCAGCCATATTTGCCCATATTTGATTCAGCCTCCAGCCATATTTGATCAGCCACCAGCCATATTTGATCAGCCCCCAGCCATATTTGATCAGCCTCCAGCCATATTTGATCAGCCTCCAGCCATATTTGATCAGCCACCAGCCATATTTGATATCAGCCCCAGCCAGCCATATTTGATCAGCCAGCCATCCTCCAGCCATATTTGATGATCAGCCATATTTGATCAGCCAGCCATATTTGATCAGCCACCAGCCATATTTGATCAGCCATATTTGATCAGCCTCCAGCCATATTTGATCAGCCTATCAGCCAGCCAGCCATATTTGATCAGCCTATTGATCCAGCCATATTTGATCAGCCCCCCATATTTGCCAGCCATATTTGATCATCCAGCCCCAGCCAGATCAGCTATTTTGATCAGCCTCCAGCCATATTTGATCAGCCCCAGCCATATTTGCCATATTTGATTTTGATCAGCCAGCCAGCCTCAGCCATATTTGATCAGCCTATTTGATCAGCCCCCAGCCATATTTGATCAGCCCCCAGCCATATTTGATCAGCCATATTTGCAGCCTCCAGCCATATTTGATCAGCCTATTGATCAGCCCCAGCCCAGCCAGCCATATTTGATCATCAGCCATCCCTATTTTGATCAGCAGCCATATTTAATCCCCCCAGCCATTTTTGATCAGCCAGCAGCCATATTTCATCACCCCCAGCCATAATTCATCAACCCAGCCTCAGATCACAAAATAAAAAATCCACTTACCTCTCCTGCTCTGGACGCTGCCGCTCCTCACTTCCAGCCCTCTGTCTTCTATCTGCCGTCAGCTGTGCAGTGACCCGACACGCACATCACAGCCAAGGACCAGGAACTGGTGAGTACAGAGCCTTCACTGCTTCCCGGTCCTCCAGTACTAATGAGCACTTCCATAATGAAAGTGCTCATTAGTATTCGCCCCATTAGATGCTGTGACATTTTTCCCCCACTTTGGGGGAAAAAAAGAGCGTCTTATGGGACGGAAAATAATGTATATGACTAACCACATGTATTTGCACTGACATAAAGAAAAAGATAAAAAACATAATGAATGAATCACATAATGATTAAATCTGCAAATCATAAGCACAATAGCTGACATTGGGAAAGGGGAAGTCACATCAACTTAGTTGCCTAGTATTTAAGTACACAATGCTAACTAAAATACAAAAAATGTAGGAACAGTATCTGAAAAGAAAGAAGTAACCAGGAAATAAGTGCACCCTTATAGTAGAAAATGAAACCAGAAGCAAAGCGATGCATGGAAGGAGTTGGAGGACTGGAAAGACCGACAGGTAAAGTGAGGATGCTGTAAAGGTGCGGAAGATTCCATACCCACAGCTAATACCCGCTGGATATAAGGTAATTCCGGGTGCTGAACGACCAAGGTATCAAAACCTATATAATGAAATAATGGAAATATTAATAGAAAGAAGAGGAAACACAAATAAAACATATGTGTTCTGTGTTTATTACAGTTGTTGAACACAAAGTAACTGTACAAGTGTAGACCCCACTGCAACTTGAAACGTGAAAAGAGAAGATAAATGTGCTAAACTCCTTTGTGAAACTCCTGTGAGACAATATCTGATGTATGCAAATGCAGTGGAAAAAGTGGGGGCAACTCCCATTGAGTGCTATTACTCTTACCTTCCTCTGGATCAACTTGTAGGAAAACAGGCCGAACTGGATGGACAGATATAAACTATCTATGTTACTATGTTACTATGGATAGGTCATCAATATGAAATCAGCGGGGGTCCGACTCCTGGAACCCCAGCCAATCAGTTGTTCTATGAGGCTGTGGTGCTCCTAGGTCATTGATGTCATTGTGCATCGACAATTTGGCCTTAATGCAGATCAGTTCCATTCAAGTGAACATTCAGGCACAGCCGTTGTGCAATGTACGTTGCCGTGCTTGGTAAGTTGTGAAGAAACTGCAGCCTCCCCCCCAGCGTTCACCAGGCGGCGGGAGTCAGACCCCTGCTGATCTGTTTGTATGGTGCTGCAGCAATAATAAATCACTACCTCCACTGATGTGTTTGTTATAAACATAGTCGTGGCTTCATCATGGCAGGGTAACACTTAAGCTCAGCCGCCTCCAAAAACAGGTTGCTGAGATAGCAGAATAACAAATGCAGCAAAATACAGGGGGGACTTGGAGAAAACCAACACCTAACCCCTGAGCACTAGTGTGAATGTGACCTAAACAGTAGTGTACAAACAGACTAGCTATTGTCTTATTAACTCCTCCATGAATGTTATTGTGCCTTTTCATGGTCACATTTTTAGTATATCTTAATATACAATGCAATACATTTTTTAAACCTGACATATCTGCTGGTTTGGGACAGTTAGCTTAATTTACCACTAGGTGTCAGTCTTCTCCTATACACTGAAAGTCACTGACATTTATTCTGTACAGATTGCACTTCCATGGTTAGGCTGGAGCTACATCTAGACTTTTTATAGGACATTTAATTGATTTTAGCTATCACTTCACAGCTGCAGTTCACAAGATTCATACAAGTCCATGTACTGCTTTGGACTACAGCTGTCACTCGATTATTACAATCAATAAAAAGTTCTGCAAAAGTGTAGCTCCAGTACTGTAGTCTCATTGTTGGTAGTAGGAATAAATGCTCTGTACTAGAGATACGTTCATCCTTTCAACTTTGACCTAGATTTTGGTGGCACGATGCAAGCATGGAATTTGTGTTCAGAATTAAATTAAAAGGTTTGTCCCATTACAACAATTTATCCTCAATCTACAGGATAGGGGATCATGAGAATGGGGGCCCGTGTTCCTCTGTGTGAATGGAGCAGTGGGCATGCATCCATACAACTTGGTGGGACAGCTGGAGATAGTGAGCGTTTGGCAATTTCCTGCAGTCCCATAGAGTTGAGTGGAGCTGCAGAGACACATGCATTCCTGACGCTTCATTCAAACAGGGGAACACGGGACCTCATTCTCCCCAGCAGTCAGACCCCGCCGATCAGACGCCTGTGGATAGGGGATAAGATGTATTAGGACAACCCCTTTAACCTGTAGCCATCAAGAACGTAAAGAGGTCTTTTGACATTTGACAGGTGAATGCTGCTCTAGGGGTCAGTTTGATTAATCTCCACTCATAATACATTGACTGTAATTCACAAACAGTTTTATATTTGGTTACTGTATGGCAGCATTTTTTTTTTACCGTACACAGAGTGGCTTGGAGGTGTGACCTATGCAAGGGGATGGTTACAGTGAGACATTCCAGTAAACCATGTCCTGAAGGGAAAGTAGAGCACATCTGGCAAATGTAGATGTGTTTAGTCTTCCGAATAAGGCACACCACTTAGTAAATGCAGCTGTGCCTTATATTTCTTGGCCTTGTGTCAGTGCACTCGTGATATGTATGGCACCCGCTCATCTGACTCTTTTAAAATTGTTTCAGACTTCTTCCCAGCTGAAACATGGGGCATATTATTACTAGGAGTGCCTAGCAGCATTGTCCCTAAATTGATTGCTTCAGGGACACGACACACATCAAGGTCAGACTTGGACATTGTCTGGGGTTTCTAGGGTCATGTAGCCTGAAATGCGTAAGCTTGGGTTGGATAGCTTTTTTCCCTTAATAAATGGAACCATCATTTAAAAACGGCATTTTTGCATTTACTCAGGGTACCTTTGTCTGATATTCTAATTTTTTGATAATCTGAAACACTTGAAGAGGTTGTTCGGGTTCGGAGCTGTACCTGGACATACCCCCCATTTTCATCCAGGCAGCCCCCTAATATGAGCATTGGAGCATTTCATGCTCCGATGCTCTCCTTTGCCCTGTGCTGAATCGGATGATGATGTCACCAGCACTAATGGGCAGGCTTTAGCACTGGCCTAGCCTGTAAAACAGCTAGGGCAGTGCTAAAGCCCGCCCATCAGAACCAGTGACGTCACCACAACAGAGTGCTAGGCAGAAGCCTCCCCCTAGCAGTTTAAAAGTATAAACAAAAAAACCCCTTAAAAAAAACGGCCATGTGAATAGCCTGTGTAGTGCCTTACTCCAAAATAGTCTTATTTGCTGTGGGACACATTTTTCAACCATTTGCATCAGAAATTAGAGCCATTTGCAAAAGTGGAGCAAAAAGTGGTCACGACATGCACAGTTATGGGAACAAAATTGGAAAATATCTCTAGACGTATTTAAAAATACCACAAATTTATCTGCGTTATGTGGCATTGTGATTAGTCACAAACAAAGGCACAATTGCCACTAGCAAAAGTGACTTCATAAAATCTCTATATGATATAAATACCCCCCATAGTGTGTTACTTATATCCTGCGAAGGGGAGCCTTTCTTCAGGCTAGAAAAAGAAAGAAATGTCAGTTTTAATCCACAAAATGAAACTAAGCTTGAAAATTCCACGCTTTTAGAACTGCTCCGCAAGCCTTCAGCCCAGTGATGTGAAATGATCCGGTTAACGCTGAGTGCTGTGGTGGAGGTTGCACTTTGTGCATGTGGTAGAGAGCAGGGGAGCAGCAGTGTTAAAGGGGTTTTCCAGGCTTTTAATATTGATGACCTATCCTCAGAATAGGTCATCAATATCAGATCAGCGGGGGTCCAGTATGAAGAGAAGGCACATGCCGTGCTCACTTACTGTCTCCTGTCTCTCTTCCTTCTTGCTGCTGCTATGTCTAGGGAAAGCAGGAAGAGAGACAAGAGACGGCACGTGAGCATGGCGTGTGCTTTCTCTTTATACAGATGATCAGCGAGGATGTCCGGTTTCCGGAACCCTGTCGATCCTGAGGATAGGTCATCAATATTGAAAGCCCGGTAAACCCCTTTAAGAAGGGTCAGGTCAAGCACAGTTAATACTGATCTCTATGTTATAGTGAACATATCTACATGTAATTGCAATAGTTACATTTCTATGGATCTGTACCCGAACAAAAAAATTGTGTGGTGCTAAATTATCCCAACATACTGTATAAGAACACGATTTCTCTAGGATTACTCCAGTTGTAGAGGTTATCTGTGTAGACAAAAAACAGAAGGAGAAGCAGCAACTTGTGGGGTCCTCTTGTAAACCAATACTGTACAGATCTATACCTTGTACATCAGAAGTGGCCATACTTTTCAGTTCAACTTTTTGTGAAGCCTGAGCCAGATCCGGTCACAGATTGCTCCCTTTTCAGATGTCCCACTGCCTTCATAACAGGGATACGACAAGAAACTTTAGACTAGCACATCCATGGTCACATATGCACATCCATAAAGCCAACCTGTGACTATGGATATGCTAGTCTAAATTTTCTTGTAGTATGTTTGGAGGTTTACTCCCCTTTTTTAGATTGAGGACTCCCCCCCATCTGCCCAGGGCTTCTGAGCAGAGTATAAATATATGATAGCTGAACATTGTAAGCTTAGGTTAGGCCCAGGAGATGCAGTTCTTTTAGTGGGTAGGTACCCATCTGCAGAAGCCACCTTGATGCTGGTAGATGGGCCTGACACACGTTTGATCAAAAATGTGCGCAAAGAGAGCTTCTATTTTTTATGTATAGTAGGTATAGTGCCAATGTAATCCAGAATAATCCCTAATCCCTGGTTCTATTGTTTGTATGTGTCATGGTGTGCTACCATATTTTTTTTGTTTGCTGCCTTCATTACAGGGATGGCTCCCATAGTAAGATACGTAATACTCTTACGCCATGGCC
>ONZH01013465.1:0-30869 GCA_900303285.1 Rhinella marina
TCCCACCTTTTCAGATCCCCCCCATTCTGTCCCCACCTTTTCAGATCCCCCCCATTCTGTCCCCACCTTTTCAGATCCCCCCCATTCTGTCCCCACCTTTCAGATTCCCCCCCATTCTGTCCCCACCTTTTCAGATCCCACCCATTCTGTCCCCACCTTTTAAGATCCCTTTTTGGCCCCCACTTCAGACCTCAGATCAGACAAGAAAAAAAAAACTACCTCCGGTCCTGGCGTGTCCCCACTCTCTCCTCTTCCAGGGGCCCGCGCTGAAGTCACTGACCTCCTGCAGCGTCAGGTCAGAGGGCGCTCTGTACGTCCTGATGCTGCAGGCAGTCAGGACACAGCAGCGCGCCTCAGGAAGAGCAAGCAGGAGGAGGGTAAGTACTGTACAGCGCTAACCAGCGCTTCACTCCCCTCCTCCTGCAGGCTAGTGAGCGCATACCCCGCGCCACCCGACAGAAGCACCTAGCACCCCCCCCCTGCGGAAATTAAAAAAAAAAATATAAATTCCAGGATAGTTTTTTTTTTAATCGTTATATACTCCTGGCGGGGTGCCGCCCCCCGCATCCTGCCGCCCTAGGCACCGTGCCCCCGGTGCCTAGTTGTTAATACGGCCCTGGGTGTATGCCGCAATAACACAACCCAAAAAGCAAAGGCAGAATTGCTGCCTTTTCTTTATCCTACTTCTCAAAATGCTAAACAAAAAGCAATTGAATGGCATTTCATCCTGAAAAAAACAAACAAAACCCTCACACAGCTCCGTCAACAGAAGGAAAAAAAAGAATGGTTGTCAGAAAATGGCTGTAATGGCATCCAGAGTGTGTTCCAAAGTATTATGGTGCCTGTAACCAATCCATCAAAATCTGCACTGCAAAAGTCAAAAAGTAAACAGCAGTTTCCACCAACATTTATGGCATTTTTGTGCCCTGTAGAACAAGCCTAACAATTTAAAGATTGTTGTGTGTCTCACATGTCACAAGTTGTAAAAAATAAAAACGGGAAGATGTCACAAGTTGGGCACAACATATTGAGCACTGAAATACCATATGTGTGGAAAGCGTGCAATTTTCATTTTGAACAGGTGCCTGCGTACACATTTCTGCAAAATACCTGTGGTGTCAAATTGCTCACTGCACCCCTTAATACCTTGATGGGTGGAGTTTCCAAAATCACATCCATTTCTAAGGGGTTCCATTATTACTTCACTGTAGACCCTCTACAGTTGTCAGCACAAGTAGTATAAATTGCTAGATTGGGCTTCAAATGTGCTTGGTGTTCCTTTACTCCCGAACCATATCCAACACTCAAGCAAAAGATCAGGGCCACATGTAGGGTATTTCTAAAACCAGGAAACAAAGGAAAATCATTTTTGGGTTTCCACTGTAAGGATACTCTGGGTTTCCTTAAATGTGACATGGCACATGAAAACCATTGCATTGAAATTTGCCCTCCAAAAGCCATATGGCGCACCTTCCCTTCTGAGCCCTGTGGTGTGCCCATACAGAAATTTATGACCACATATGGGGTGTTGCCGGATTCAGGAGACAATTTGTAAGAAAAAACTCTGCGGTGTGATTTCATTTGTCATTTTCATAGCAACGCCTATAGTTTCTAAAATCAGGTCAACTTTTTGGGGTTTCCACTGAACCTCAGGTTCTCTTGAAAGGCGACATGGAATCTGATAACCATTCCAGCAAAATCTTCCCTCGGAAAACCATATGGCGATCTTTCCCTTTTTTAGCCCTGCGGTGTGCTTCTTTAGCAGTTTATGACCACATATGGGGCATTTCTGTAAACTGCAGAATTTTGTTGTTAACCTTTGCTGTGCTACAGGAAAAAATGGATTAAAATGGAAAACCTGCAACAAAAAAAGGGAATTTTGAAATTTCACCTCCATTTTGCCTTAAAGGGGTTGTCCAAGTTATTTTTTTGTTCTTTGTATGTTTCTAACTAGTCAAATATAACAGCTTTTAAATGTTCTTTGTGTTTCCAAAGCTGCTCCTTTCTCAGATTTCAATCAGGGTCACATGACCTGTGATGTCAGCTTGCCTCCCTGCTAATCTTGTATTCCTGCACCAAGCAGATAACAGTCTGTACACTAAAGGTCACTGTGCTGGCCATACACCACATGCACTAGCTGAGCTGCCAGCTGAGGCTACTTTCACACTAGCGTTTTAAAATTCCGGTATTGAGTTCCGTCATAGGGGCTCAATACCGGAATAAAACGCTTCAGTTTTGTCCCCATTCATTGTCAATGGGGACAAAACTGAACTGAAGACAACGGAATGCTCCTGAAAGCATTCCGTTCCGTCTTCAGACCGGAGAGCAAACCGCAGCATGCTGCGGTTTGCTCTCCGGTCCAGGCATCCGCACCAAGACGGATCCGGAATGACCCCCAATGCAAGTCAATGGGGGTGGATCCGTCTGGTGTGACCATAATGGTAACCGGATCCGCCCTCCATTGACTTTCAATGGAGTCCATTACGGATCCGGCTACACATAGACACATACAGACACAGACACACACATAAACATAAACATACACACACATATAGACATACAAACACACATACATACTTACATGCTCCCCGGCAGGTCTTTGGAGCGTCAGGGACAGGAGGGCTCACACAGGTCACGATTCCCCACAGCGCCCTCTGCTGGGCGCCTGGTGGAATCGTCATGATTCCACCAGGCGCCCAGCAGAGGGCGCTGTGCGGAATCGTGACCTGTGTGAGCCGTCCTGTCCCTCTGACGCTCCGAAGACCTGCCGGGGAGCATGTAAGTATGTATGTGTGTTTGTATGTCTATATGTGTGTGTATGTTTATGTTTATGTGTATGTATGTACTGTGTGACATGTGTGGGGCCGGAGCGCGGTTCCGGCTCCACACATGTCACTGCGGCAGGCCTGATCCGGCAGCACCCTTCACCTGCCGGATCAGGCCTGCCGCCAGTGTGAAAGTAGCCTGATCTGTGTCTCCTTCTCCCTGGATTTTTTCAGATAAAACATTAGCACAGGGCTGAAGACTTTACTACAGTAACTGCAGGCAGTGAGGAGAGAAATGCTGGGCACATGGGCTGACAGAGGAGTTCTGCAGAGCAGAAAGGTAGGGGGAAGTTCCTGTATGTACTGTATCAGCAGTGTCATTGTACAGCTGGGACTTGTAGTCCTACACATACAATATGCTGCTGAGTATCCCAGCAGGCATGTCACTCAGCACTTGTATTCACTCCCTTTGCAGAGAGGGGGGAGAGGGGCAGAGATTGTTGTTATATGCATGTAAACAAAGGCCAGAAGAGAAGCAGGGAAATGAGGAAATATAGATTTTTTTTTGCCTAAAACTTGCTTAGATTAGTTATATATTGCTGCCCATCAGATTTACAGTGCTATATATTTTTTTTTATAACTCGGACAACCCCTTTAATTCTCTTGAAACACCTAAAGGGTTAATAAAGCTTGTAAAATCAGTTTTAAATAGTTTGAGGGGTGTAGTTTCTAAAATGGGGTCATATATGTGTGGTTTTTATCGTGTCAAGACCCAGAAGGTGACTTCATAACTGAATTGGTCCTTTAAAAAGTTGGTTTCGGAAATGTTTGTGAAAATTTAAAAAATTGCTTCTAAAATTGTAAGCCTTCTAACATCCTTAAAAAATAAAATTACATTTATAAAATGTTGGTAGCATAAAGTAGACATATAGTGAATGTTAATTAATAACTATTTTATGAGGTATCACTTTATGATTTATCACTATGAGGTATCAAATTTCACCAATTCTGGACATTTTGGATTTATTAAAAAATAAATAAAGGTAAAATATATTGACTCAAATTTACCACTAACATAAAGTACAATGTGTCACGAGAAAACAGTATCAAAATGGCTTGGATAAATAAAAGCATTCCAAAGTTATTACAACATAAAGTGACAAATCAGATCTGTAACAATAGCTAGGGTCAGGAAGGTGAATAATGGCAGGGTTCTGAAAGGGTTAAAGTAAGAGCAATACATTGTAAACAACATTAATGAGGCTACTAGGGAATTCTTCTATGTCCCAGTTCACTAAACTCTCTTAAGTATACTAATTGTTTCATATATTTTGATAAGTAAAATTCCCCTTCTGGCATTGCTGTATTGCTACAAAATATGACACACATGTTGATTTTTTATTGCATATTCATGAGTTATGGAAAGCCAGGTCACTCCAAAAATGTATAAAATGAGTCATTATGGACAGGGCCAGCCTTAGGGGCTCCTGCTGGGCCGTGTAGAAGGAGTGCCGGGAATAGGCCTGTTTGCTCTCCAACTCAGCAGGTGCAGTGCGTCTGCCTCTGGAGAGCGAAGGGTGTTCTTTGTTCATAGGGGAACGAGGCTGCTAGGTCAGTAATACAATTTTTTTAATTGATACTAAGGGGGCAGCACCACTGGAAGGGAGCTCTAAGGGGACATTTTACTTTAGGTTAGACTACTTTGGATGCTGACAAAAACCAAACCATGTGACTGCCGTGGTTGTTCAATTGCTTTCTTAATTATCACATGATTTATATAGTACCTATAGTACTGCCTGAGATTTGGCTGCATTTTTTTTCTGGTTTTCTGCCTAAATCATGTAGCCATTAAAATATGGCCGTCTGAATGGGGCCTAAGGGTAGTTGCTTTTTGTGCTGTTCACCTGCTATTTTATTAATTTTTTCCCAAAAAATGCTGCTACCAGATGTTATAAGTAAGGCACTAGGGAAATAGTAAAGAGTAGGGATGAGCGGACCGCTGGATGTCCGGGTTTGAGGGGATCAGCCGAATTTTGTTTCAAAGTTCGATTCAGGTTCCCGAACTTGACCCCGAACAATGAACCCCATTGAAGTCAATCCGAACCCGAACTTTTGGGCACTAAAATGGCTGTACAAAGGTCATAGAAAGGGCTAGAGCGCTGTAAATGTCTCCAAAGTGGGCGTAAGAGCAGTACAATTGCCCTGCAAACAAATCTGGATAGGGAAATGGATTAAAATAACATAAAATACATAAAAATCAAAAATAAACCAAGAGGCGGAGGTCCAAGTTGAGTAGGAAGTTGAGGAGGCTGTAGACGTGGTGGTGTAGGGGTGGAAGAGGCGGAGGAGGTGGAGGAAGAAGCCAACACTCTTTCTGTTTTTTTTTTTTTTTTTGTGTCTGTCAATTCTATGTGTGACCTTTAGCCATTTTTGGGGGTGTGGCGGTATATTTCTCTACTCTGCCAATATAAGACAAAATAATCTTGAGCCAGGAGGCTTTCGCTTGTACTTGGGCATCTTCCATTCACACTCCATTGATGAAAGTAAGGACGGCACATTGTCCTTGTAGTGGGAATCCAGCAGGGTGGCCACCCAGTAATCAGCACTAGTTAGAATGTGGGAAACTCGGCAGTCGTTGCGCAGGCACTGCAGCATGTAGTCGCTCATGTGTGCCAGGCTGCCCAGAGGCAACGACAAGCTATCCTTGGTGGGAGGTGTATTGTCTGTGTCCTCTGTATCCCCCCATCCACTCTCCAGTGATGCCTGTGAGCGGATTTGGGTTCCACCCTGCTGTGAATTCCTCATCATCATCCTCCAAAACTGTGCCCTGGTTGGACAGGTGGGTACCTGGCCACTGTTGGTGCAGAAGTACGCCCTCTGAGCCACCTGTGAATGACTGGCCTGATAACCATGGGAATGTTACCTGTTCCTCCTCCTTTTCATCCTGTGCCATACTCCCATCCCATCAGTGCCTGAAGCATTTTTTCAAGGAGACATAGATGTAGAATAGTAAGGCTGATGACGGCATCATCACCACTGGGTGATACAGCTGTAACTCCACTGTTGCCTGCTGCTGGTCGCACAGTCTCTCCAGCATGTGCAAGGTGGAGTTCCACCTCGTGGGTACGTCGCATATGAGGCGGTGAGCAGGAAGGCCAAAGTTACGCTACAGCGCACACAGGCAAGCTTCATCAGGGTAAGAACGCCAAAAGCGAAAACAGACAGCACTCACTTTCTGCAGAAGCTCTAACATATCGGGGTGAATATTCAGGAACCTCAGCACCACCAAGTTCAGCACATGCGTCAGGCAAGGGATGTGCATCCAACCGGCTAGACCCAGAGCTGCTAAGAGATTTCGCCCATTGTCGCACCCAACCAGGCTGGGGTGGAGGCTCAGCGGCACCAACCACTCATCGGTCTGTTTTTCCATGCCCGTCCACAGCTCCTGCACGGTGTGGGGTTTTTCCTCCAAACATTTGAGTTGCAGAACAGCCTGCTGCTGTTTCACCCTGGCTGTGCTGAATTTAGTGGTGCAGATATTACACTAACATGATGAGGATTTACCTATTGGGCAGTTAGGGAGATATAATGTCCCTGCTGATACTTACTGGTCCACGTGTCAGTGGTTATGTGGACCTTGCCACTTATGGTGTTGCGCAGCACACACATGATTTTTTCCACCAATTGTTCATGCAGGGCAGGGATGGCCCATCTGGAAAAGTAGTGGAGGCTTGGGAACCATGTACCGTGGGACAGCTGCTGTCATGACATTTTTATAACTGTCAGTCTCCACCATATGGAATGGCAGCATTTCAAAGGCCAGGGCTCGTTGGTAGGTATGGGGGTACTTCCTCTTTCAATTCAGTGTTTGGGGGATGGACAGCTGAATGCTTCCATGGGAGAGTGTGGAGATGCTTGGTGACTGTGACCGCGGTGGTGGTGTTGTTGCCACATCCTCTGTTTGCAGGGTGGCAGGTGACCCTTTCGCTCCAGAGGGGGAGGTAGAGGCAGAGACTGGAGCAGAAGAGGGAGCAGGAGGAGCTTCAGAACTTTCGTGGTTCTTGAGGTGTCTACTCCACTGCAGCTTGTGCTTTGCTGTTAGATGCCGGATCATGCAGGTGGTGCTCAGGTTCAGAATATTTATGCCTCACTTCAGGCTCTGACTGCACAGCGTGCAAACCACCCTTGTCCTGTCGTCAGCACGCGGCCTGGCGCGTTGGGCAGTACTGGGGAACGGCCGCTCTGCTTTTGCACCCTGCTCCCTCTTTTGCTGTGCGGCTGGTGCTGCGTGACCCCCTCCTCTTCCTCTGAACTGCACTGGCATGACCTGGAAGCTATGTGTGGTCTAGGGCCTCATCATCCACCTCATCATCTTCCACCCACTCCTCACCCCTGCCCTCCTGGCCAGTCTGCAAACTGCAGAAAGCCCCAGCAGTTGACACTTATGTTTCGTCATCGTCATCAGACATGCTGTGGTGGTTCTCCCATGTCCTAATTCTCAAACATAAGTGGTTGGGCATCAGTGCACTAAATCTCTGTCACTTTTGGGGCAGGGCTAGGTCGATTGCCCACGAAAACCCCACCAGAAGAGTCATCAAATAGCATAAGTAACTGCTGCATGACTTGAGGCTCAGACTGCTTGGCTGATGTGCCATGGGTTGAGGTGCAAAATGGATGCCCGGTGCCAACTCTGCATTTTCATCAGTGGAAGACAGTGTGAAGGAACTGGAGGCACTCCCAGCCATCCAATCTAGCCTTTACTTGTTCTGGCCTCACCATTCTTAGAGCGGTATTCAGGCCTACAAAATGATGCAGAACATCCTGTCACCTGCATGCACCAAAGAAAGGTGATTCATTTGGGCGTGTACCTGGCACAGATCAACAACGTTCTCTCCATCACCACCAACACCAGAAGTACCATGGCCACATCCCCTATTTGACTCTTTCCTCTTTTTTTTATAGTCAACCAGAAAATTGGCAGACGAATAATTGTATATCTGTGTCACGGATGCAAAAGAGATGTTTAGCACAAAAAATATAGGTAGGTATCACCGTCGAGTGATTAACTATTATATTTCCCTGTAACGGTGGCAAGTACAGTGTTTTTCCACAAAAAAAATAGGTGGGTTTCACTGACCCAATTAACCGGCTGATTAACTATTATATCCCTGTGATGGTGGCAAGTACAGTTTTTTTAAACACTGAAAATAGGTAGGTCTCACTGACCAAATTAACCGGCTGAATAACTATTATACTATGACGGTGGCAAGTACAGTGTTTTATCAACCCCCAAAAAAAAATAGGTAGGTCTCACCGACCCAATTAACCGACTGATTGACTATTATATATCCCTGTTGACGGTGGCAAGTACAGTGTTTTTTCACCCCCCCCAAAAAAAATAGGTAGGTCTCATTGACCAAATTCATCGGCTGAATAACAATTATATATCCCTGTGACGGTGGCAAGTAAAAGTTTTTTCACCAAAAAAAATAAATAAAAAATAGGTAGGTCTCACTAACCCAATTAACCACCTGAATAACTATTATATATCCCTGTGACGGTTGAAAGTACAGTGTTTTTTTTACCAAAAAAAATTGGTAGGTCTCACCGACCCAATTAACCAATTGAATAACTATTATACGTGACAGTGACAAGTACAGTGTTTTTTCATTTAAAAAAAAAATAGGTAGGTCTCACCGACCCAATTAACCGTCTGAATAACTATTATATATCCCTGTACCAGTGGCAAGTGCAGTGTTTTTTCTAAAAAAAAATAGGTAGGTCTCATCGACCCAATTAATCAGCTGAATAACAATTATATATCCCTGTGACGGTGGAAAGTACAGTGTTTTTTTACAAAAAAAATTGGTAGGTCTCCCCGACCCAATTAACCAATTGAATAACTATTATACATCCCTGTGACAGTAACAAGTACAGTGTTTTTTCATAAAAAAAAATAGGTAGGTCTCACCAACCAAATTAACCGGCTGAATAACTATTATATATCCCTGTGACGGTGGAAAGTACAGTGTTTTTTCATTAAAAAAAAATAGGTAGGTCTCACCGACCCAATTAACCGGCTGAATAACTATTATATCCCTGTGACGGTGGCAAGTATAGTATCAACTTCTGATTTCAGTGCTAATTTCAGTGGTCTGTCAGTTACTGTATGTGCTATTATGTGGTTATATACTTGCGAGAGAAAAGTCATGGTTATTCATGAGCAATCATTCCCCCTGACACCCTCTGCTGATTGACCGTTTTCTCTCTAGGCAGAATAAAGTTGACAACAGGTTTCCTTTAACCCAGTAAAGGAATGCCTACTAGTTTCCACTTATTAATGGATTCAAAGTATACAATAGTTGCGTTTTGTCAGGGTCCATGTAATGACTGTATCAGTTTGTATTGTAACCAGTATTTTGAATAATAACACTGGGACAGATATACTAAATCTGTAGATAGCATACACTTAGACAGATTGTCTAGACATGTACTAGATTTATTACAGTGGCTCAGTCTAGCTGCTAATTGTGGTGCAAGTCTAGATACATTTGTCTAACTCTATTGGTTGGCTATTTTAGCAGCAGAATTTTGTACCAAGATTGTGACCATACTCCTTTCCCAGTAAACAACACTCTTTAAACCATAGCCCCCTTGATGAGCTAGGTGCAGTGGTGTTTTTTTTTACAAAAAAAAAACAAGATATGCCAAATTGTGCAAACAAATTGCACCAAATTGTGCCAATTTGCACTAAATTTTGAAGCAAGTTGCAATGCCATCTAAGTGCACTAACATAAACAAATACGGAACACTATTTACGGATGCTGATAAAGCCATGCACTGATGCAGTAGATCTAAATATAAGGACTGTAGAAGAGATCAGGTCAATATTGCTTCCAACTCATGTGAATTTGCTGTATATACTAATGCTTCTCTCACCACAAAGAAGGAAATTGAAGCAGCACTGGGTGTGATTGGTGGATGCAATAGGCAATAAGTCGGCAAAAATGAACTGATTATTCACCTATTCATGCAGTGTTGCTTTCATTTGTCTCTTTGGTTCAACATTTGGTTCCTGTGGGTCAGGTCTCTGAAAAGCATGCACCAATTAGCTTTGCTGTTTTACCCTACTGTGAAGCTGTTTGTATTTTATTCTCTCTCCCAAACCACATATTAAGTAAGTAATTAGAAATGTTCAGAACAAAGGAGGAGGTAGAGTTACAGGATGGTTTATATGGTGACTGACTCTGAGTCTTTTCTTAGGGGTTCCCACTGTCAGTCATCTACTGTATCTGTCATCTCCTCCCTGTGTGATGCACCATTTACTAAGACCATATGAAATAATAGGCCTATCTCTTCTATTCCACCCACTAGCTAAATGCCCCCAGGGAGCTCATGCAGGTTACAGCTGAGCAAGGATACTGTCTTTATGCTGCGTTTTTTGGGAAGAGAAAAAGTAGAATGGTGCTGTCAGATTACCATATGTATGTTTTGTAATTCATTCTTTAACTTTTCGTTCCCACTAATTTCACAAAGGTCTCCATATTTGCATTTAAGGCAGATGCAATGCTCTCAGTCCCTACTGGCTGCTGGTAATATGTGGGAGCCAGAATATTTGTTATTATATTCCTATCTGTTATTTATTAGCTAAAGGTGAACACATGAGGAAGGGAAGCACCTAAGTCGCTCACTGGAGCAGTGTGTGGCCAACTGGAGACACTGTTTATGCTTAAAGCACACCTAAGTTTAAAAAAAAGTTTGCATCATGGCTGTACTTCTTTATATAATCATAACTGTGAAGGAACAGTTATGTTGGGGTTCCCTAAAGTCTCTTGCAGCCATATTATTTCCTGTTTCAGCTGTATAGCTAGATGCATTTCTCTCAGAAGCAGGAGATGTCTCACTTTTGCTAGTATTGAGGGCAGTGACCTCACTTCTCTCACATTCCAATATGTTTATTTTCTTCTATGGATCTCTTAAAGCTGAGGGATAAATATAGAGATAAAAGGAGGGATAAATCACACTTACAGAAATGCGGGAGGCTCCTGTGATCTTCAGAAGCTTTGTAGAAGCAGTTATCAGGCTCAGGATGTCAGTTAGCTTTGACAACCCCCCTCCCCCCCAACACACACACACACGCACACACACACTTCCTCTCAGTTGTCTTTTGATATTTGTTACCAGAGATGAATCTTGCCATGCAGTGGACTGCAAATCAGGTGGAAGTGAAACCAGTAGCAGCCATGACAACTTTTTTTAAGTGGATGAAGGCATATGTTTAAGTGAAGTGACTTAGAAATTTGCTAGTTACACCATTCTCTATTAAATTAAATTGTATGAAAGTACAGTGACTCTTTAAAATACTCTGCGTTTTAATGTGTGAGGGCTTAATCATAGCAGCATCATTCAATCAGATATTATTCTCCTATAGGTTCAGCTAAAACTGTAGAAATTCATAGAGAAAAATTAATTTGAGCTGATAGTTAAAAGAAATTGCTGACATAAGCAATGTAATTGTAGTAATGGATTGAAATGAAGAAACATGGTGGATGTGAAGGGCTAAGAGTGAGAAATAGCTGACAGGGTTCCAACTTTTCACAACCCTAGGCTTTCATGGTCATACACCCCTTCTTTCACTAACATGAGAACTACTTAAAATTACTGTACATGAATTGATTAGTAAGGATTTTATTGAATTGTTATTTTCAGTGATAGTAGTAAAAGTTAGGCTTAAAGTTTCACCCATTTTTCTGTAATCTAATTCTCATTTAAAACTGAGGAACACATCCTTGTAACTGTAAAAGTTAAAGGCAGTGAATGGCAGTGAATGGAGATAACGCTGGTCATGTGTGAGCACCCCTACATTCACTATTGTGGCTTTGCTATTTTCAGATGTTCCATAGAAGTGAATAAAGAAAGTTGCACGTGTGGCTTGCTCTCAATTTATTCTTGGGATAGGAATGGGTCCCAGTGGTGGAACTCACACCTTTTTGACATTTATGGTATATCCTATTGATATGCTATAGATGTCCAGATTGGATAACCCCTTTAAATCATATTCATATAGCAACTATTCAGATACAGTAATTATTGGTTGAAGATGAGAATATCATTTTTTGAGAATAAAAGAATCATGGATAACAATGCATTTAAGAGCATTGAAACAACGTGTACTTCCCTCTTACAAAGAAGAGCTGTATCCTTTCTGTTAAACCCCTTTTTATGGGTTGTTATTGACCTGATTGTGGCAGCCATTAATCCTAGTTGACTGTTACTTGTCTGTTCCTATACATGCCGTTAAGCTTGCTATTTATATGCTGCATTTAGGTATGCCTTGCAACATGCAATGATGTTAATACGCCATGTTATTTATGTGCTGGGAAGCATTAGCTAGGGTACCACAAGAGAATGCACTGCACAAAAGAGGGTAAAACTCCCTGTATGCATTGACCCTGGACATACCTATCAAATGATGGTAAAAATAACAGGTGAATCGCCACTCTGGGGGAGTCATACACCTTGGGTAGGATGCAATGAACATTGAAAATGAAATATACTGTATGATATTGTATTGTACTGATTGATATAATGCATTGTAATATGATAAATGTGTTGAAAATATGTATTTTAAGTGACACTAATGTTATGCTGCCATTTACTGACCAATTGTATTATGACTCTTAGGTAATGTAGGTGCAAAGACCTTTTAAACATGTGACTTTATTTGTATATGGTCATTAATCTGTATAGGGCTTAGGGAGAGTACATGGTAGAGGGATAATAAATGGAAGCACATACAAGTGACATTCTCAGAAGCAGAAGTGCCTGACAGCTGGTAAGTGGCTGCTAGAACCAAAACCAGCACTAGTCCTGCAAGTAGCTAGCTAGATAATGGAGGTGATTGGTAGTAGTAACAATAGTATAACACCTGAGGGGCTAATGAGGGCATCTAAAGCTGAATATCACCAGAGCTGAGGGATAGAGAGCTAAGGTATACAAAGAAGATGTCTAGCCCATGCAACCTGGAAGCAGCAAAGACCTCTATAAGAGACAGACCTGTGTACAATGTTTATAACAATAGAGATGCTGTAACCATCGCAACTGCTGCCACTCTGAGAGGAACAGTGCCAACAATAAATAAATAAACTAGCTGATTTACTGTTTTTGGTAATGTTGCACTAGAAAAAATGAAATAGAAACTGATCAAAAAGACGTATGTACCCCAAAATGGTTTAAAAAATAAACTACAGAACACCCTACACAGCTCAATAGATGTAAGGATAAAAATGATGAGATGCTGACTTATTTATTATCCAGGTTACGTATCAAGGCCTATTCAAAGGGTCAAACATTGATTTATAGGATAGTCGCCTTACATCTCGTGGCATTAGAGGAAGAGCGTGTTAACAGCTTATTTGTATTGCTTCTTCCGAGAATTCCAGAGGAGCATGTATGTAGTTATGGCTGTCAGAATATGGTGAAAAAGGTTTTTATTTATTTATTTTTTTTAAAGCAAACAAGCATACTAGAAAATAGATAAATTTGGGATTGATTAATGATACTGACACACATATTTTTGTGCACAATGAAAGCTCTAAGAACATAACCCCCCCTCCCCCCCAAAAAAGCAGAGTGCCTTTTTTTTATAATTTCACCCTACAAATAATTGGTGCCATTAAAATATAACTTGTACTTCAAATAATTATGGCTATGTGAACCAAAAATTCTAAAGGGCATGGATATTTTGCTTTTGAACTTTAATTTCTTTGAAAAATGAAAGTGCAAAAGCAAAAACTCTCCTGATCTTTAAAGGGTTAAGTCTAAACTTTAGAAATAAACAAACACTTCTATTTTTTTCTCATTCTTTGTAAACACAGTGTGGCCTTTCGTATTAATTATCCTAAGCTGTAATTGCAGTGGGAAATTAAAAATCTCTGTAGACCTGTTAAGAATACAACCGTGATTTGCTTTGGTTGTTAAAAATAAATGTGTCAAATTAGTGTCACTGTCTAAGTAAAAATATAAAAGACCATTGTTACAACAACTTTTTACAGGTTTCTTCATTACATAACGGAAAACACGTGCTCTGCTGACAGTGGTAAGTTTAATAAACACAATTTTATTCTAATTAATTTAGCAATAAATCATCTAGATAACAGTCACAAATAATCCACCACCATTTAATGCACTAAAATATGAAGATAACAATAACTAAAATCATTTTAGGAAAACTAGCAAATATTTTTTTTATGCTTTTTTACACCAAAAAGAACATAGTATGCAGAACGGAACAGCTGGCCCCAAATAGAACAGTACTATCCTTGTCTGTAATAAGGACAATAATAAGACATGTTCTATTTTTTAGCGGAACGGAAATATGGACATATGGAAACAGATTGCACACAGAGTAACTTCAGTTTTTTTTGCCGACTAGTTTAAATGAATGGTTCCGCATACGGTCCGCAAAAAAAAAAAATGGAACAGACACGGAAAGAAAATACGTGTGAATTAGCCCTAAGTCAAAGAACTACATTGTCAGTCTGTCACTCCTCAAACAGCACTTTAACTATGTGTATATTTACCAGTTCACTAAATATAAACTACATACATGAGACACATCTGCAAAAAGAAATGTCATTGTTAAAATCATCACAAAGTAGAATAGGTCAATGAATTGTATTATAAAAGAAAATATGGTTGTACATGTACATACAGGACAATATCCTATTTCTACTAGCAGCAAGCAAATGAAAAATGTACATTCTAAATACACCTATACTCCTTTCTTAAACCAGTGAGAGCGATGTGCAAAATCCCTTCCTAAAAATAGTTATATTGGTGCATACGTCTATATAATAGAAACAGTTTTATAGTCCTCTAGGTACTCTGTATGCTACCACATGATATCTCTGTAAAGGGTTTATTATATGCACAGATTTTTTGACCCATGATCGCTAACAAGCATTCATATGAATGCTCGTTAATGATCATCTTGCAGTGTAATACTGCCACCGATTGCCTGATGAATGAGCAAACAATCATTCATCGGGCAATTGTGTTTTTTAAACATTCCTAAAAATCATTTGCCAGTGGCAGATCGTCATGTCTAATGACTTCTTCCTCTGGCAAACCACTACATAGCATGAGGATGAACAATGGAATAGTGATTGTTCATCTCCATGCTGTGGAGGAGATTTCTGAATGTAACAACAGTGGTCTCCTCCGCTGGCGAGCAAGCGATTTCTGGGAAGGAACTCTTCCCTCCTTACAATCGTCTGCCTATTCAGGGTGTCCAATACATCCTTAGGTGTTGTACTGTATGTCCCCTAGAAGCCAATATTGTACTTCTGTGTGGAACCACTGTGCCAGTGGTAGAGTCAAACCAATATCTATTTTATAGGCGATATGTTACTTATATGTTTTTATTTTTTGTTTTACAGTAAACTTAAAATACACATCTAGTAACTGTCCAAAAACTATCAACTACTATTCTTGGATTAAAACCCCATGTTAATGTCATGCAGGAAATGAATAAAACTATTATTACAGAGTTTTTCCTTCTTGGATTCCAAAACCTGTTAAATCTGAAAATTATGTTTTTCTTCAGTGTCTTATTAATCCAGTTTGTGACAATAACCGTCAATATATTTCTAATCCTAGTAGTGGTATGCATCCAACATCTTCATACACCAATGTATTTTCTTCTGAGCCAGCTGGCCTTGGCTGAACTGATATTCACCATAAATATCATGTCTAGCTTGCTTCATGTGATCTTAGCAGAGGGCACCATAATATCTGTCTCTGGCTGTGTCATTCAGTTTTACATTTTCTCTGTTGCCACCAATGCTGAGTCTTTCTTTCTTACATTAATGTCATACGACAGATACATAGCTATTTGTGAACCATTGCGTTATTCTTCATTGATGGACCTGCAGTTCTGCCTCAGACTAGCCATACCAACTTGGGTCTTCAGTTTTATGTCAACTCTCATTGTTATTATTCAGCTCTGTGTATCACAGTTTTGTGGCTCAGGAGTTATTGATCATTATTACTGTGATTTGACTCCTCTTCTACAGCATTCTTGTGCTGATATATCCTTAGTGAAGACCCAGATTTTCTTGTTCTCCATTCCAATAGCAATTTTTCCTTTTGTTTTCATTATTGTTACTTATCTCCATATAGCTGTTGCAATACTCAGAATTCCCTCAGCCATTGGGAAACAAAAAGCCTTCTCTACCTGCGGTTCTCACCTGATTGTTGTCTGTACATATTACCTAACATTAATAACTATTTATGTAATTCCTAAGAGTGAACAAGTTTTAGATCTAAGTAAGTTTTTATCCCTTCTATACACCGTGGCAACACCTCTGTTCAATCCTATCATTTATACAATGAGAAATAAAGAAATCAGGAATGTTTTGGAAAAACTTAGCAAAAAAGTTCTAATGTTATAGTTAACATTGTTAAAAGTAGAATTTAGATTCATGTTTTTTTTTCTGGTAACTGTGACTTTGACAGTTACTAAATTAGTTAATATTATAAATGCTGTCTGTATATGGGAGCATGGGAGCTAAACAGATATGTGTTGTTATGGGCACTGTTAGAAATGTCACCACTGTTGGGAACTACTAGGAGTGGAAATATTAAAGAGACATTTTCATCTAATTTCATTATCACAACTCATATGTGAATATTATATGTGTTTTTTTTACATAAAAAGGGTGGATGGTTTTCTGGATATATTTTTAAAGTCATTCCATGTATTGTACTTTCTGTTCTGACTCTTTAACTTTCTCTTTGTTTGGACTTTTAGCACAGCAGACTGTCTCACTTAATGCTCTCAGTCAGGCCATCAATGTGGCCAGAGAGGGAAAGGGGCATAGGTGACTCGTTTGGAGCATCACACATTACACTGATCAATGTACTGCTTTTCTGGAGGCATCTTTATCTAGGCCAATTAAGAGAACAATAGAGGTTTAGTACTGTCATACTACAATTATGGTTAAAATGAGGATTACCTTTCAGATAACATCTTCGCCTCACAGCAGAAGTAAACTGAGAATGGATTAGTTATTGATATTGAAGGTCTTATTATTTGTGTTGATTGCTACAGAAGGACAATAGCTTTTATTTAATTTTCAAAGGTATAGTGGTTGTTAGATGTAAAAAAAAAACTGTTAAGAATTCTAAAAAAAAGTTTTCTATGAAAATTAAGTTAAAAAATACCCCTTTCTGCTTTTCGGTTTTGCTTAATTGTCTCCCTGACATCATCTGTGGGAAAGAGTCAGGAGCTCCCCACACACATTAGTGTGTCTGCTGAACCCACTGTTCTTGGTGGGTTTGGCCAACAAAACACTAATGTGTATGGCCAGCTTTAGTCTCCCATCTGCACGGACGAACAGCTCTGCATGGCTAATTCGGAATGGAGATTGCCCTTTCCACTGCACAGCTGCTTCACCAGCTCTAACTCACCCTGCGGTTCTGATGACTACCGTCCTCCTCGGGTTTCTAACATACCGATTGAGCTGTAATTTTCCACTCAGAAATAAGGTAGAAAAGGAAATACAATGAAACAGCACTCTGCAAACCATTGCATTCATGGTAGCCATCTGGCACCAGGTGAGGTATAGAGTGGGCTCAACATGCATGTTGGTACCTGCATTCACTGGATTTAATGGAGGCCATTTTGGCACCAAAAATGATAAAAAGCAGAGACCTGCACTCTCTGAATTTTATGGTGGTCGTTATGCCACATAACAGGTAGCATTTAGTGTTAGGTTCCAGTCTTACAGAGATCGCCTTGATGTTTGGCAGAAGGGCCCAAATAATTTTGTTCAAAATATATTTGTCAAGAATCTCAAATTTATTAAATAAGCGTTGCATTAGCACCATAATGTTTTCTATTACTATGGCATTTTTGTACTTTTTTGGTTTGCAGAGTGCTGTTGCATTGTATTTTTTTTCTTTTGTGTTTCTAGCCATAGCAGCATGCACTTGCACACTGGGATGTGCTGACTGACCCCCTTTTGACTGACCCCCCCTAGATCCACTAGCTCTCAGACCTATCTGCAAAATGCTGAAGTAGACCACACCTCCTGCTTTTGCAGGCACGCAGAGCAGTTCACCCTCTCTAGGCTCAGCTAAACAACAAACTAAGTGGGACACTACTTTTGATATACTACTCTTCTTGTCTCCATCGATGCTTTAGCAAATTTAGTAGACATAGAAAGCCATACAAAAAATCAAGGCAATATATGCTGCCATGTATATGGCTAATGTGGAGAACAGAAATAAAAAAGGGGAAGCTAAATTCATGGGTGATGCTATAGCCCACATCCACTTCTTTCTCATGAAGGAACATCCAATGCAAAAGTCTAGATAACCCAACAAACTTCCTGAACCCTTTCAGAAAATTTGTTATTCATTGATCTATGCCAGGTAGTGACTGCAGCTAAGAAGAAACTCACAAATTACCCAAATCTTACGAAACAATGGTATTCCATATAAATGGCATTTCCCCACGAAAGTCATTCTAGCGAGAAATAGCTTTACTCATGTTTTTCCACTGTGGACCAAGGCTTTGAGCTACTACATCAATGAGGCCTTGGTTTTACTCTTCCCATTAGCTAGAGATGTCCTCAGTCCTCTACTCTTTCCTCAAGACTACTCCTGATTGGAATCAAGTTTCAGAGAAAACCTGATGTACTCTTTGACTGACTTCTATAGTGTGGGTCAATGTTTGTGACTACTCACAAACTGCAAACTGACTCCTCAGTTTGTGCAGTGTACCATACTGCCCAATGTGTCTTATTCTCACCATTTTGACAGTATAACTGTATTATGATTATTTGTTCTTGTTCATTACTTACCATCCTGAATATAAAGGGTGTACCCCTACATTACGTTACATATAGATCTCCCTATGTTTCTGTTTCATTCATAATGCTGGTGCAATAGTTAGTTGCGACCGCTATCTGAAACTTTGTCCCATTCAAAATTATGGGTGGGGAAGGGGATGGGCCAACAGGCCCGTCTCATTCACCATTTTCTACACCTGGATGCGCCGAATGGTGAGGTGAGGCCTTCAAGTCTTCATAACTTCAGCGGAACCAGGGTCTAAAACGTCAGTCTTAATAAATGTGCCCCTATGTCTATGAATGTCAGGGGCTTAAATTGTCCTTTCAAAATATTTCTTCTCTGTGCATACAGGAATTGCACTTCCATAAACACTGTCTTCTTATACTTACCAACAAAATTTTCCATACATATGTTTTTGTGAATGCTGGTGTTTTCATTACTGTTAAAAACTTTCTTTTCAATTGTTAAAAGTATTGACAGATACGGAGATGTATTTAGCACTCATTTGCACCATCAATAACAGGTTTCCTTCTTTAGAAGGTTTGCTTAATTTTGCTGTTTCCACGACAAGATGTGACTGAGCCCTGGTCCCAGGTAGCCAGGCTTAGGGAAACAACCGAGCGGGCTTGTGCTCCACTGTTTCCATAACTGTTTCCAGTGTAACAGAACAAGTTATTCTACTTCCGCAAAGGGACATTTCCTTTAACACACTGAGAGGAAAGCATTAGGTTAAAACCAAAGGCAATCTTGTAAGCTTTATTCTATATAAAGGCAACATTCCTCATCCTTAACTAAGTTCTTGGTTCCTTCTAAAAAATGCATGATTTATGGCAGTGTTTACATATCTCAGTAAAAGACTTTAGCTTCTTTTCCAATCAGCATAGCACTTACACATATTTAAACATGTTTTTGGAAAATAAATGGCTCCTCACTGATATAATTCATTGTGAAAATGGACACATTATGTGGTCAGAACATACCTCTACTATTCTTACTTTACAACTCACACCTACACACTCAACAGAATATCTGATGCAACAACAGACTTGGTCAAAAGCACACAACCTGCCCTCAAAAACATTCAACTTCCTTTAGATGATCTTCCTCTTTGGAAATCTAGCTAAATCCAATGAACCTCTGCTTACAGCCTTGAACAAAGCTAGAATTGCTCTCAGAAAATACCTGGTAGTAGATTTTGAGAAAAATTCCAAGCACCTAAAGCTGTCTTATTACACGTATATAGCAAAAACAGTAATTAATAGCTATTAGGGTTAAAGCAGCACTACCCACAGCTAGAACTGCATTTTTCATATCTGACTCGTTTAACCACAGAATACTTAACCAACGTGATATAGCTAAAATCAGATTCCTCCATGCCTCAACCTACTTCCACTCAAATGAATGAGTTTTTAAACTCAACTCTACATCTACCTACCCTCACAGCAGAACAACGTAATAAAAGAAATCAACCTTTCTTTACTGCTGAGATCTTAAGTGCTATACATGGCCTTAAGCTTGGCAAAGCTTTCGATTGAATAAATGAAAACCTTTGAAAATCTCCCTCTCACCCACATTCCCAATCTCTTTAAATTAGCTACGGAAATCAAAAACTTCACAACAAAAATATTAGAAGCCTCTATCTCAGACTCTAGACTCTACCCAAACCTGGTAAAGAACCTATTAAACCGGACAATTTTAATCCCATCTCTTTATTAGTCTCTGGATGCATTGAAGGCATTTGATTAAGTTAATTGGATTTATGCCTTTGAGACTTTAGAAATTTGGCTTCTCTGGTCCGATTGTATCAGCAATTACTGCACTTTATACCAACCCCTTTGCCAAAGTACAGAGGAATGGCATCCCCTTGAAAACTTTCCTAATTATGATTGGTACCAGACAGGGCTGCCCCCTCTCCCCATCATATTCTACATAGTCATGTAACCATTAGCCGAGTCTATGAGAGCCAATCCTTTAATATAAGGATTTTCCACTGACTCTCACTGCCACAAAATTATTTTGTTTGTAGATTGTGAGCCCCACTGGAGACAGCATGATGCTAATGTCTATAAAGCACTATGAAATATAGTAGTGCTATATAAGTGAGTATAATGAATAAATAAATAAATAATCCTTACCCTCACTGAACCCAAAATCTTTCTGGTGCACATCAAAAGTACAGTTAATCATTTTGGCTGAATTTCCCACTATAAAATTAATAATACTATATATGATAGGGATTAGAGATGAGCGAACATGCTCGTCCGAGCTTGATGCTCGTTCGAGCATTAGGGTATTCGCATATGCTCGCTACTGGGACGAGCATATCGCGATCCTCGAGGAAATGGCAACTTCCTCTTCCTGCATGTTAGCCGCCTTTTTTCAGCCAATCAACATGCAGGAGAGTCTTTAGTACCTCCTAGCATCACGTGGGGCCCCTACAAGTTGATAGCAGGGATTGGCTGGCCAGATCAGATTACATGGGAATATAAGAATCTGGTCCAGCACTGCTCGCGTCATACGCCGTCTGCATGAGATTAGGGATAGAGCTGCTGTCTGTCAGGGAGAGTGTTAGGGCCTGAATTTAGTTGTTGGTTAGGCAGGAATCACCCACTAAGAACCCAACAGCCCTTCTAAAGGCTACAAGCATGTTTTTTGTTTGGTCTCCTCCTGGCTGCTGGCTGGGACTTGTAGTGCAGCGACCGCTCTCTTGGCTGCACACTGTTAGGGCGTGAAATTAGAATCTGGTTAGGCAGGAATCATCCACAAAGAACCCAACGCTCCTTCTAAGGGCTACAACGACATTTTTTTTTGTCCTCCTCTCGGCTGCTGGCTGGGACTTGTAGTGCAGCTACCGCCATCTTGGCTGCACACTGTGCACTGGTGGCAGAAAGGGGACAGCACATGGTCCACACAGACCCCAGAGAAATTGCCCAAAGTGCTCTCAGTACTCATTTTTGCTGCTGCTGTACCTTGGCTTGCTGGGATCTGTAGTGCAGTCTAGGGAATACGTTTTGTCACTCAGTTATATAAACTACAGTCCAGTGAACAATTGTGAGGTGTGCTGTACAGCAGCGTCAGTCTATAAAATACATTTTTTTCACTCAATTATATAAACTACAGTCCAGTGAACAATTGTGAGGTGTGCGATACACTAGCCGCAGTCTAGAGAATACTTTTTTTCACTCAATTATATAAACTACAGTCCAGTGAACAATTGTGAGGTGTGCTGTACAGCAGCGTCAGTCTATAAAATACATATTTTCTCACAGTTATATGTCTTACAGTCCAGTGAAAAATGGAGTGCTTTGCGGTAAAATAGCCGCCATATAAAGACTATGTTTTTTTCTCAGTTATATAAACTACAGTCCAGTGAACAATTGTGAGGTGTGCTGTACAGCAGCGTCAGTCTATAAAATACGTATTTTCTCGCAGTTATATGTCTTACAGTCCAGTGAAAATGGAGTGCTTTGCGGTAAAATAGCCGCCATATAAAGAATATGTTTCTTTCTCAGTTATATAAACTACAGTCCAGTGAACAATTGTGATGTGTGCTGTACAGCAGCGTCAGTCTATAAAATACGTATTTTCTCGCAGTTATATGTCTTACAGTCCAGTGAAAAATGGAGTGCTTTGCGGTAAAATAGCCGCCATATAAAGACTATGTTTTTTTCTCAGTTATATAAACTACAGTCCAGTGAACAATTGTGAGGTGTGCGATACACTAGCCGCAGTCTAGAGAATACTTTTTTTTCACTCAATTATATAAACTACATTCCAGTGAACAATTGTGAGGTGTGCGATACACTAGCCGCAGTCTAGAGAATAATTTTTTTTCACTCAATTATATAAACTACAGTCCAGTGAACAATTGTGAGGTGTATGATACACTAGCCACAGTCTAGAGAATAATTTTTTTCACTCAATTATATAAACTACAGTCCAGTGAACAATTGTAAGGTGTGCGATACACTAGCCGCAGTCTAGAGAATACGTTTTTATTCTCAGTTATATAAACTACAGCCCAGTGCAAAATTGAGTGGTTTGCGGTGCAATAGCTGGAGTTTAAAGACTACATTTTTTTGTCTCAGATAGTAATTCTACTGAATACGGTTTTGGCCTCAGATATTAACTCGACAGTTTGGTGAATATACAAAATATTGAACCCAAGGGCTAAGGGTCGAGGACGAGGGCGTGGGCGTTCAAGTAGTGTAGGGGGCAGAGGCCGTGGTCCTGGGCAGGGTGACACTGTACATGCTGATGAGGGAACAGTGGAACGCCGCAGAGTTTCACTCCCTAGCTTCATCTCGCAACCTACTGGGTCACATGGTACACCACTATTGAAATAGTGTGAACAGGTGATGATGTGGATAGCGGACAATGCGTCCAGTAATTTATCCACCACCCAGTCTTCCACGCAGTCCACCCACGCTAGCCAAGGGAGTAGACCTCTGTCTCCTCCAGCTCAACCTCCTTCCCCCCAGCCTGCCCCCCCATGGAAAGTATGGATTCAGATCAGGCATACTCACAGGAACTCTTTTCAGGACCCTACCCAGACCCACTGCTCAACAGCAACCTGAGCAGTTGCTCTGTCCCGATGCCCAAAATTTAGAACTTTCACAGTCTGTGGGTGATGAGAGTGTGGACTTAGTGCAAGTAGTGCGTGAATAGGTGTCGGATGATAATGATGATGATGATGATAAGACACGGTTGTCAGACAGTGACGTTGTTGTCAGGGCAGTAAGCCCGAGGGGGGAGCAGAGTGAGGAATCGGAGGAAGAGCTGGTGGATGATGAGGTGACTGACCCGAGCTGGGTTGGTAATCCAACTCAAGACAGTGCTTCTGAGGGGGAGGCAAGTGCAGCACCAGAACAGGTTGAAAGAGGCAGTGGGGTGGCCAGAGGGAGAAGCAGGGCCAGAGCAGGTAGATCAGCAACTGTTTCACGGAGTCAAGCTCCCGTGCCGAGGCCTAGATGTTCGCAAGTCTGGAGGTTTTTTAAAGAAAGTGAGGATGACCGACGGACTGTGGTGTGCAACCTGTGCCACACCAGGATCAGCAGGGGAGCCACCACTAACCACTACCAGCATGCGTAGGCATATGAGTGCTAAACACCCGACTCAGTGGAACCAAGGCCGTTCACTGCCTGCGGGTCACACCACTGCCCCTTCCCCATACTGGCTCGGCGAGTCAACCCCCCCCACCCAGGACCCCAGCACGAGCGCCTCCCGCCCTACAACCACCCCTTCACCTCCATGATCCTCCACAACCTCCACCAATGTGTCCCAGCGCAGCGTTCAGCTGTCTTTGCAGCAGACATTTGAGCGCAAGCGCAAATACAATTCCAGCCACCCACATGCACAAGCCCTAAACGTCCACATCTCCAAATTGTTGAGCCTGGAGATGCTGCCCTATAGACTGGTAGAGACTGAGGCTTTCCGCAACCTGATGGAGGTGGCTGTCCCTCGGTACTTGGTCCCCAGCCGCCACTATTTTTCCCGATGTGCCGTCCCAGCCCTACACCAGCACGTGTCACAGAACATCATCCGTGCCCTGACCAATGCGGTTAGTGATGAGGTCCACCTAACCACGGACACGTGGACAAGTGCTGGCGGGCAGGGACACTATATCTCCCTGACGGCACATTGGGTTAACTTGGTAGAGGCTGGGATCGAGTCTGACCCTGGGGCCACTCATGTAATGCCCACATCAAAAATTGCGGGGCCTACCTCGGTCACGGTTTCTCAGACTTATTATGCCTCTTCCTCCAACCCCTCCTCCTCCTCTTCGCACAGAAACGCTGAGCCAACAGGCAATGTTTCTGAGGGCCATCTGGCGCTCTATACAAACAATGTTTACGGAGGGCCACCTACAGGCCCTCTCTCCAATAAATCTTTTAGTAGCGTCAAATACAGACACTCAAAAAACAATTTTACATGAGGGAGTGTCTCCCCGTCTGCCATCATGTTCGGTCAGGCTGTCCATAGGTACACCACCTCTGTCGTCCGCAGAAGCGGCCACTATGAGGAAGGCCAAGGCAAGAACATCCCCTTTTCAATTGAGAACAAGTGGAGACTTGTAGGAGGATGACACTTTTCTTCGGCAGTGGATTCACCTTCCCCTTAATCATTGCTAGACAACAGTTGGTGAAAAAGTAATTGGCAATGATGAAGAAAATGTAACGGTGCAGTGGACCAGCCATGGGTTGTACATAAACTAATAACAGGAAAAACAAAAAAAAATATTTTACAGGAGGGTCAACTAAACTACAGACACTCCAAAACAATTTTTTAGGAGGGTCAACTTCGAACACTCCAAAACAAATTTTTGGGAGGCTCACCTACAGACATTTGACTGCAATCTCAGTCTGACCAAGGCATTGGTGGTGTCACTGCCATGCTGTGTCAGGCTAAATTTTTGGGTGCTTCACCTGCCACCTGAGTCTAACTTGGTCACTATGGGTTCACCGCCATGCTGTTTCAGGCTACATTTTTGGGTGGTTCACCTGCTACCTCAATCTAACTTGGTCACTTGTTGGTGTCACTACGCTGTCACCATGCTGTGTCAGACTTATGCCTGCGTCGTGGGGCGGGGGATAGCACAGCAGTGCCAGCATGAGCAGTGGTGTCACCTGCAGGCGGTGATGGACCTTTGTTGCACCTAGTTGGGTGCTTTCCTAACATCTGCCAGCACATGTGCCTTGCCCATCTTGGTCTGGGTCAGCATAATTGCCTTGAGGGTCACCACCAGGCTGTTGCCCAGAATTTGGCATAATGGTACGATTAGGCAGCCTCAGAGGTATCCATGCATGCTGCCCCTGCTGTTTCCTGTCCATTTCCGTGGTGTTTCCATCATTTTCTGAGGTTTCCAGGTTTTCACCCAGCCTTCCCTAGGCAGAGCAAAAAATGCTCGAGTCTCCCATTGACTTCAATAGGATTCGAAACGAGCACCCGAGCATCGGGAAAAATTCGATTCGAATAACGAGCACCCGAGCATTTTAGTGCTCGCTCATCTCTAATAGGGATCAATATCAACCATCATCTTAAAAGTTTTTGTATATACGACTTTCATATTAATAGTCTTCTCACTCACATACCTTGTTTCTAGTACAAGCAAATTTTATAGCTTTATTATCCAAAGTACAGAATGGAATACATTGCTTTAAACCCTTTAATACTAATTGGAAGAGCTAAATTGCTTTATATAAAGTGACCAATTTACCCTTCATTCTATACTACCTTAAAATGCTAATCTTCCCAATACCCCAATCAGTATTTTCAGCCTTTCACAAACAAATGCCCACATTAATTTGGAACCGCTCAAGACCAATATCTCCTTTGCCACTGTGACCAAACATGTAAAACATGGATGTAACCTATTACACTATCATATTCACATTAAGCTGTATCAGACACTGGCTTTCACAATCCTCAGACAAATCATGTTCACCACTGGAATCTGCTGTATCCCAAATATCTAATTGGACAGCTGTTTTTTTTTCTCCTCCCCCACACCAACACACAAAATCTTTCTGTTTATCCCTCCTGCAATTCTCATGTCCTTGTAGGCCTAGAACTTAGGCAGTACTCTGGGTCAAACCCTGAGCCTTTCTAGAATTCTTCCCATTTGATACCACTAGGGGAATATACCATATTTAAGACCTTCTCCATAATAATGCAATCTGCTCATTTACACAATTTCAAGAGATTTTGCATTTCATTTGGAAATCAAGGTCCCAGAGTCTGGAGGAAGAGTGGAGAGGCACTCAATCCAAGTTACTTGAGGTCTAGTGTGAAGTTCCCACAATCAGTGGTGGTTTGGGGAGCCATGTCATCTTCTGGTGTAGGTCCACTGTGTTTTATCAAGACCAAAGTCAGTGTAGCCGTCTACCAGGAAATTTTAGAGCACTTCATGCTTCCTTCTGCTGACAAGCTTTTTGGAGATGGAATTTTTATTTTCTAGCAGGACTTGGCACCTGTCCACACTGCCAAAAGTACCAATACCTGGTTTAATAACCACAGTATCACTGTGCTTGATTGGCCAGCAAACTCACCTGTCAAGAGGAAGTTGAGAGACACCAGGCCCAACAATGCAGACAAGCTGAAGGCTGATATCAAAGCAACCTGGGCTTCCATAACACCTCTGCAGTGCCACAGGCTGATCGCCTCCATGCCACACTGCATTGATGCAGTCATTCATGCAAAAGAGCCCCAACCAAGTATTGAGTGCATTTACTGTACATACTTTTCATTTGGCCAACATTTCTGTGTTTAAAAAAAAAATTACAGTTGGTCTAATATAATATTCTAGTTTTCTGAGATAATGAATTTTGGGTTTTCCTTGGCTATAAGCCATAATCATCAACATTAACATAAATAAACGCTTGAAAAAGTTCACTTTGTTTGTAGTGACTGTATATAATATATGTGCTTCACTTTTTAAATTGAATTACTAAAAAAAAACAACTTTTTGATGATATGCTAATTTATTGAGATGCACCTGTGGCGCATTGGAGCATCATCCCACTTAAAAACTGTGTCCAATCCCATTGTAAGTGGTGGTATTTTCTTAAAGAGTAGGAAAAACATTGCTTCCCAATCACCCAAGTCCTTTTGAAAAATGTCCATAGAAATTTGGTTTACTTTGATGTTAGTTCATATGTTGTTTTCTACAATTGTCATTGTGTCAGGTTAACACATCACCCTGTGAATGGCGCCTGGTACTGCACTCTTTATTGCCATATGAACAAGGATACCCCTAATGCACAGACTTTTAGTCCATCTCCATCTATTATCGGCTTTCATCCTGAGTTGGGTCTTTGTAGGTGGACTAGACAGCTTCCAGCAGGTGTAGAAGCACAACTATCCATATCCTCCAGCTCTTCAGACGTACAGGACCACAGCCATGCCTGGTCTAATTTGTCATAGCAGTTGCGGTCTATTGACTTCCACACTTGGCCTTCCCTGATGAGAAAACCATTTTGCAGAAGAAGTTGTTTGTGTATTAAAGTGCCATTGCTCATCTCCAGCTCCCCCAGGACCATTGCTTTGTAAACAGGGGTAGGCAGTGGCATCCCAAAACAAAACAGCTTTTCTTTGTCTCTGGGAAAATCTCTGGAAAAGTAAACAAAAACTAAACAATAATGAAAATATAACAGGAAATTCAAATATAACATGAAATATACATATAATATAATAGATATAATTGTAGGTAAGATGTGAATTATTTAGGTTAATTATTTTCAGTTAATGTTATAGTTGAATTGTCCATAGAATAAATAGCAGGCTGTTGTTGGTTCCAGACTCCTTTTGTCACATTATTTCTTGACTTTCTTCAAATTGTTTTTCTTAGCATCTACTCCACCACTTGCAAACTTTTTTTTTTTTATACCCAATGAAAAATTATAATTTCTTTCTCTTCTTCCTTTTTTTACCCCATCTTCACGATCTGAAAGACAATACTCGGAGTATATTTTTGATGAAGTTGAAGTTTGAATGCTTTCACTTTATATATGTGAGCCACAAACATCTTGATAATTACTACTCGATTCTGTTACAACTCATTCCTCTCCTCCTTTTTGCATTACCAAACCATGCCAGAAAAAGAAATTTCAGATGTTAGGAATGTCCAGTGACACTGTAATATAAAGTTTATTATTGTCAGATTAACAATCTATTAGGATTAGAGATGAGCGAGCATACTCGTCCGAGCTTGGTGCTCGTTCGAGCATTAGGGTACTCGTAAGTGCTCGCTGCTCGGACGAGTATCTCGCCATGCTCGAGGAAATGGCAACTTCCGCATCGTGCATTTTTGGCGCCTATAAACTCAGCCAATCACAAGCCAGGAGACACCCAGCATCACGTGGGCCCCTTACATGTTGATAACAGGGGTTGGCTGGCCTGATCAGGTGACCCTGGAATATACTAGTGACTGGCCGCGGTGCTCGGCTCAGATGCTGTCTGGATGTCGTTAGGGATAGAGCTGCTGCGTTTCAGGGAGAGTGTTAGGGCCTGCATTTAGTTCTCTGTTAGGCAGGAATCACCCACAAAGAACCCAACAGTCCTTCTAAGGGCTACAAGAATTTTTTTTTTTGTCTCCTGGCTTGGCTGGCTGGCTGGCACTAGTAGTGCAGCTATCGCCATATATAACCCCTTTTTTTTTTATTGTTATATCTCAGTGATACAAATCCATTTCACACAGCAGTGTGGAACCATTCTGTGTGTCACAGTTCAGTACACTCACTCCAATCCGTATTTTCTGTCCAGGTGACACTTTATGTACGTCACTTAATACAACCAGGTATTTTGCTCTCACATATATAGCTTAATTCCAAAAATCTCTGTGCGACATTTGTCTGGGTCGCAGTCAAAATAGCCACCGTCAGCAGGGTGTCAGTTAGCTCTACGATAGTTTCTGCACGTCACGTTCCCAAAAAAACAAAACAAAAAAAAAATATAAAAAAATAGTTTTTTTGTTGTTTTAGCTCAGTGATACAAATCCATTTCACACAGCTGTGTGGAACCATTCTGTGTGTCACAGTTCAGTACACTCACTACAATCCGTATTTTCTGTCCAGGTGACACTTTCTGTACGTCACTAAATACAACCAGGTCTTTTGCTCTCACGTATATAGCTTGAACCCAAAAATCTCTGTGCGACATTTGTCTGGGTCGCAGTCAAAATAGCCACCGTCAGCTGGGTGTCAGTTAGCTCTACGATAGTTTCTGCACGTCACGTTCCCAAAAAACAAAACTAAAAAAAAATATATAAAAAAAAATAGTTTTTTTGTTGTTTTAGCTCAGTGATACAAATCCATTTCACACAGCAGTGTGGAACCATTCTGTGTGTCACAGTTCAGTACACTCACTACAATCCGTATTTTCTGTCCAGGTGACACTTTCTGTACGTCACTTAATACAACCAGGTCTTTTGCTGTCACGTATATAGCTTGATCCCAAAAATCTCTGTGCGACATTTGTCTGGGTCGCAGTCAAAATAGCCACCGTCAGCAGGGTGTCAGTTAGCTCTATGATAGTTTCTGCACGTCACGCAGACTGAGGAATCGGAGGATGACGAGGTGACTGACCCAAGCTGGGTTGATAAGCCGAGTGAAGACAGTGCTTCTGAGGAGGAGGCGAGTGCTGCACCAGAACAGGTTGGAAGAGGCAGTGGTGTGGCCAGAGGGAGAAGCAAGGCCAGAGCTGGTACATCAGCAGCAACTGTTTCACGTAGTGAAGCTCCCGTGGCGAGGCCTAGATGTTCGCAAGTCTGGAGGTTCTTTAAAGAAAGTGAGGATGACCGACGGACTGTGGTGTGCAACCTGTGCCACACCAGGATCAGCAGGGGTGCCACCACTACTAGCCTAACCACCACCAGCATGCGCAGGCATATGAGTGCTAAACACCCCCACTCATGGAACCAAGGCCGTTCCACCACCTCCTGCGGGTCACACCACTGCTCCTTCCCCTGTGTCACTCACTGCCTCTGCTAGTCAACCCCCTGCCCAGGACCCCGGCACGAGCGCCTCCCGCCGGAAAACCACACCTTCACCTCCACGATCCTCCACAGTGTCCACCAATGTGTCCCAGCGCAGCGTTCAGCTGTCTTTACAGCAGACGCTGGAGCGCAAGAGGAAATACAGTTCCACCCCCACATGCCCAAGCCCTCAACGTCCACATCTCCAAATTGCTGAGCCTGGAGATGCTGCCCTATAGGCTGGTAGAGACCGAGGCCTTTCGCAATCTCATGGCGGTGGCTGCCCCTCGGTATTCGGTCCCCAGCCGCCACTATTTTTTCCCCGATGTGCCGTCCCAGCCCTACACCAGCACGTGTCAGAGAACATCATCCGTGCCCTGACCAACGCTGTTTTCTGAGAAGGTCCACCTAACACGGACACATGGACAAGTGCTTGCCGGGTAGGGACACTATATCTCACTGACGGCACATTGGGTTAACTTGGTGGAGGCTGGGATCGAGACTGACCCTGGGGCCGCTCATGTACTGCCACACTGAGGATTGCGGGGCCTACCTCGGTCACGGTCTCTCCAGACGTACTATGCCTCCTCCTCCGACCCCTCCTCCTCCTCCACCTCCTCCTCCGAATTACCATCCGTGGGCACGGCGCCTTCAGTCGGTACCTTCTAGGCGCAGCAGCAGTGGCCATGGGTAAGCGTCAGCAGGCGGTGCTCAAACTGCTGAGCTTAGGTGACAAAAGTCACACCGCCCAAGAGCTGTTACAGGGCATCACGGCA
>ONZH01013466.1:0-121507 GCA_900303285.1 Rhinella marina
GCTGGTCAGAAGGAGAAAGGGCAGTTTGATTGTGGACTAAGTCTCCAATATCTGCTCTGGGGCAGCATAGAACATGGAACAGCCATAAGACGATAGATGATCCAATACTGCTGGTTTGCATTCCACCTAATCCCTCCACATGTTAAAAAACATAGGTGACCTTGTATGGATTTTAGATTTTATTAACTTATACATAATGCTTCCATTGATGAAGGAGGAGATGGCGATGGCTCTGTTTTGGGAAACTTAAAATGATATAGAGGATTTCAGGTGTCATAAGTCTGCCTTGAAGAAAGTATACCTTTTCTGGAAACCAATAGAGATGAGCGAATCATTCAGAATTTTATTCTCCGAACATTCGTCGAACTTTTCATAAGATTCGTATATTTGACGAATATATTCGTTGAATTTGCGTTACAAAATATACGTTATTATGTGGCGTTTAGCGAACATTCGCGCACTAATAACGAACGTTCAGTTTTAAAAGGTATGCAAATTCTTTGAACACGTACGCATGAGCGTACAAATTGCGTACTATTGTCTAGTGATTACGTAATACGCAGGCCGCGGCCACTCCTCCTCCACACCGCCACCCGAACCAGCATAAAAAGGGAGGTGATCGACACTGTGCGGACCCGGGCCAGATTCCAGCGGAAATTGTTCTGAACTGAAGTTAAAATGCCCAGAGCGGCTTAATGAGATCCGCGCAGAGATATGGCAGGGTGAGTAACAAAATATTTGAAAAGTAAAAACATGTTAAAAAATTAGTGTAATTGTATATATACCAACAGTGAGTTGCCAATAATGAAAAAGTTTAGAAGGACAACGTGGGCGTGCGTAGTGCGCTGCAGTAATTTTCTTTCATGCTAGGCCACACCTCTAACTCGACCCAAACAAGTGAAGAATATTCTCAGATACGTGCCCCTTCACAGTAATTTTGCCTTAGGCTACTTTTCACATATGTGGTGGTGATTCCTGCAGGCTGTTCTGCAGTATTTGTCCTGCACCGTGTTAACGATATTAAAGAAATTTATTGCGACAATAACGATATCTATCGCGATAAATACCTATTTAGAAGAAAAAAATGGATATGATATGGCCCCCCTCTCACCCATAATATCTTCATAGTAGTATAGTGTTAGTATTAAAACGAGTCATCATATAACAATTGTGTACGGATTTATGTTGCAGAGCACCATCAACGACGGCCGTCACCACGGTCACCATCCACCGTCGAGGCCGGACGGCCCCTACAGTACCTGCAGCTTCTAGTAAGTGTAAACATATTTAATTTATTTAAATCCAAGCTAAGTGGGAGTCCAGCTGCAGTGATATAAGAGCACTAGTGGTTAGGAATGGGGATCATCCAGCCCAAAACTATTGCCATGTATCAGAAGTTACAACTGTTCATTAGAGTTGAATGTAATGCCATTATTTAATGATTTTTGACAGCTGCGCAACCACAGAGGAGCGCCTCTCACCCTCCTCCACCCCAGCGAGAGGACCCCACCTGCTCCTCAACACCACCAGCCCAACAGGTAGAAGGTCGGTAAAATAAAAAGTAATGTAATGGGTGGACCTAAATTTATAAGCTAAATTTATGTAAGCTAAATTTATGTTTCACCCCTACACTTATCCCCACTGACTTTGAAGTGGAGGCAGCCTTACGTAATGTAACTTGTAATGGGAGGCGGAGGTAACAACAGTGTAAAATTTTATTTTTTCATTTATTTCTTTTGCTTGTTTGTTTTTTTGTTATATAAATATATATATATATATATATATATATATATATTATAATATATATATAATATATAAAAGCTGAGTGTATGTGTGTGTGTGTATGTCCGCCTAAAGGAATCCGCACCGTCACAGCTACAATCACGAAATTTGGCACACAAGTACATCAGGTGTCCGGGAAGGTTTAGAACAGGTCTCAGGTCTCCAGGAGGTACCGTTCCTGAGATATTCCCCAAAAAATGCATTAGCCAATAGAAGCCTGGTCACATGACCCTTATCAGCCAATAGAAGCTCCCAGGCAGTTAGTCTCCACAGACACACCAGGTTTCTATAACAACCCTAGCCAGTTCACTGCTGTAGGTCTGCTTTAAAGGGGCTGAGCGCTGTGGATGACACTGGGGTATTCTGGTTAAATATAACTTATGTTTAGACTTACTCATCATCAATCATTACCTCATATAATGTGAATTTCATATATTTACCGTTCAGTAGTAATAAAAGATGTTTTCTTTCCTCCGAAATTACTATGGCATCGGCCTGTAATTCAGGCGACCTTCAAAAAGAAGGACTTAAAAGCCCCACCCCCAGGTCCCACTAAGTCACGCCCCCGACTCAGTTAGGCCACACCCCTTCCACTCCGCATCTGACCGGGATTGAAAAAATGAAGGACGCTATGGATCTTCGATCCAGGGAACAATCCTGGTTAACACAATTGGATACTGTTTTTAGGGAAGAAGGGGCAGTGGGTGGAGCTGACGGTCAGAGAGATGTTAAGCAAACCCAATACTCTTTACAATTACTGTTACACAAACGCACTCGCATTTGGTGGAATAAGGCTTTCCTTGAACGATACTTGCAAAAGGGACTGATCCCTAGAGGGCTTAGAATACAGGTGTTCCCATCCTTTCCTGTGTCTGATGAGTCATTTATGTCTAAATGGGAAGAGATCTGCAATAATAGTTCATTTAAGTTCATGGAACTACTTATTGGACTTAATAAAAAGTCCCTGGAACAACATGATATAGAAATTGAAATGTTGCAGACGGGTCTCAAGAAAGACCTGAGTACTGAGCCAAGGTTTTTAGTGAGGAAATAGAAAGCAAATTCTCCATATGGGAGAAGGAGATTCAGCAAGTAAAGACAAAGAAATTTCTCCGTGATGTGAATGATGTACATCAAAAAGAGGGTCTATAGATGGAGAAAGAAAGAGGGTGGAGCAAGCTTGAGCAGATCCTCCTCCCTGTCATCTCTTTCGTCACCAAGAAAATTCGGAAGGGAATACCTTTCGCACCACCCGTTTCGGGCGTGGGAAGAGAAAAATAGAACAAAATGCACCAATGGGAAAAAGAACTCAGCGTGAACGGCCAGACAAAGGAGATACGCGAGGAAAAGATCTTAAGGTAATTAATCTGTCTGATCATACTTTGACAGAAACTGATTTATCTATACTGGAAAAGGGGTTGAACTTTGCACCTAGTTCTCCCTTTGACCTTTTTTCAGTGGTGAAAGACCTTCACATTTTCGGACGGTCCCTTTTGTTGAAACGATGGCACCACAGGGAACAAGATATGGAGATTTTTAATACAGAAGATGAACAACAAGCTCTGCATATATTGGAGGAGCTTTTAACTGAACAAGAAGGTAAGAATCCATCTGATGTCCATCATGCATATGTGTGAGATCTAGGAAATTTCCACCATTGTCTTTATGTCCGGCAATAGATACATTCATCAAGATGGTCATTAAGGACTTAGAGAAGATCCCAAAGTATATTAAACAGGACAACTTGACTCATGCACAGAGATCAAGCATAAAGAAACTTGAAAATTTATCGGATGTAATATATAAGCCGGCGGACAAAGGGGGAAATTTAGTGGTATGGCCCAAATCTATGTACCTTAAAGAGGCTCTGTCACTAGGTTTTAACCTATGTATTTAAATACATAGGTTAAAACCCCTTGACTTCTACAGTTAGAAACATACCTTTATTGCAGAGTACAGCGCAGCGGTTGTGCTGAAAAAAGACCTTTAATCTTTATGTTAATGAGCCTTCGGAGCACCGGGGGGCGGGCTCTTTCTTCCTGAGCACCGCTTCTTCAACGCCCCCCGGGTCCCGAGGCTCTCTCCGATGCCGACGTCCACGCCCCTCTGAAAATTGATTGACAGCGCTGAAATCCCGCCGGCGCATGCGCAGAAGCGCTTGCAGTGCCGAACACCGCAAGCGCTTCCATCCTTGTGCGCACGCGCCGTCACTTCCGGGTTCAGCGAAGTGACGGCGCGTGCGCACAAGGATGGAAGCGCTTGCGGTGTTCGGCACTGCAAGCGCTTCTGCGCATGCGCCGGCGGGATTTCAGTGCTAGGCCAAACGGCCTAGCGCTGTCAATCAATTTTCAGAGGGGCGTGGACGTCGGCATCGGAGAGAGCCTCGGGACCCGGGGGGCGGTGAAGAAGCGGTGCTCAGGAAGAAAGAGCCCGCCCCCCGGTGCTCCGAAGGCTCATTAACATAAAGATTAAAGGTCTTTTTTCAGCACAACCGCTGCGCTGTACTCTGCAATAAAGGTATGTTCTAACTGTAGAAGTCAAGGGGTTTTAACCTATGTATTTAAATACATAGGTTAAAACCTAGTGACAGAGCCTCTTTAAGGAAGCATATTGGCAACTGGGCAACAGAGTTTGCTACAAAAAGCTGACATTTAACCCGCTATCTACTTTTGAAAATTCTAAATGACGCCCTTGAAAAGGCTATCATCTCTAAACAACTGTACCAGGCTTTAATAGTGGAAGAACCTACAATTCCCACTTTGTATCTATTACCCAAGATTCACAAAGACCCTAGGATACCACCAGGTAGGCCCATCATATCTGGGCGGGGCAATTTTGCGGAAAATGTGTGTAAATTTGTGGACTCTCACCTGAAACCTATGGTGGAAAACTCTTCCTTCATATGTTCGGGACACGTCCGACCTTTTGACTAAATTGGATGGCATCTGTCTTGAAGATGATATGTTAATGGTTACATGTGATATTGAATCGCTCTATACGAGCATTAGACATGAGGATGGAATTCAGGCAGTGGAACTTTTCCTCACGATGAGTAACACCAATGGGCTTTTCAATTTTTCCTGCTACAAATTACTTAGTTTCATCCTCACCAGGAATTTTTTCATTTTTAACGGGTCCTTCTTCCTGCAGCTCCAGGGGACCGCTATGGGGGCGTCCTGTGCGCCCTCGTATGCTAATTTGTTCCTGGGGCTGTGGGAGAGGGACCTGTTCCTGTCGGATCGGGATGTCATCATGGACCGCGCCATTTTTTGGGCGCGGTACATAGATGACGTCTTTATGATCTGGCAGGGTGATGAAAATACATTGCATGCCTTCTTTGCAGCTCTTAATTGTAATACACGGAACATCAAGTTAACATACACTTTTGATAAATATAAGGTTGATTTCTTGGATGTGACGCTTTTCCGTGACTCAACAGGCCACATCCGGACAGATGTACACCGGAAAGAAACTTCGGTAAATGCATATTTACATGCATCTTCTTCCCATCCAAGGAAAACGATGGAAGCAATACCCATAGGGCAGTTCTTACGGATTTGAAGAATTTGCTCAGAGGACGCGTTGTTTGAAAGACAAGCCGCTGATTTACGTGACCGGTTTTTAAAAAGAGGTTACAGCCATAGATCAATCAAAAGGGCATACTTGCGTGCGAAAAGTTGTAGAAGGAAAGATCTATTATCTCCAAAACAACATGCAAGAACAGTGGATAAAGTACGATTTATCACAACCTATCATTCGAGATGGGAACAGATGAGTAAGGTGATTAAACAATATTGGTCAATCCTACTAACTGATAGGGTTCTGGCCAGTTACCCAACCCCACATCCCTCAATGACAGCGCGACGGGCTGAAACCTTACGTAACAAGCTGGTGCATAGCTACCTTGAACCACAGGGACAATTGACATCTTTATTCGGTGGCAGGAGAACAAATCAAGGCTTCTTCCCCTGTGGGAAATGCGTCGCATGTCCTAATATGGAGAGAGCTTTCAACTTTTCGGATTCTGGAGGAGAGAGGACTTTCCAGATTAAGCAATATATCACATGTTCTACAACTATGGTGGTATACTATGTGACCTGTACATGCCCTAAAATCTATGTGGGACTGACGACACGCGAACTAAAAGTTCGGATACGGGAACATGTAAGGGACATCATTGCGGCAAAAGATGTGGAAAAGGATGTGGATCTCAAACCGATTCCCAAGCACTTCAGGAAATTCCATGGATGCAATCCGAGATTTCTGAGGGTAAGGGGAATCGACTGTCTGAAATGTGATTTAAGAGCAGGGAATTTCTCTAAAAGATTAGCCCAGAAGGAGAGCAGATGGATTTGGACCCTTGGGACCTTATGTCCCAATGGCCTTAATGAGAGTGTTGGGTTTGCTTCCTTTTTGTGATCAGATGCTCCACGACTGTGGAAGGTTTTAATGATTATGTATATATATACATACATTTTTAACTAATATATTTTTTGTTTTTTTAGATCTATGTCATGGCCATCCTTTGATTCTCAGTGTATACAGCACAGCAAGTGAAATAACCTCCTGCGGATATAGTTGTTGAATGAAGTTATTATGTGATCATACAATAGGAGTACAATATGGATATTTTATGCATACACGTCTTTTTACTTTTGTTTTCACTTTTGAACTGTATATTCAATTATTATAAGGGCTTATTAGTTGTAGATGTATTTTTTATATTCAACATTTTTATGCATGTTTTGCACATCGCACCACTTATCACTCTCACACATGTCCTCTTTCACTTTTTTTTTTTTTTTTTTTCACCTCTTGGGCCTTGTTCGCACATCAGTTGTTTGGTCGGCTGTTTCCGTCGGCCGTTGTCGACCGGGAGTGGACACCACACGGAGATCGGGTGTAATAAAGAGATCTGCACCTGATTGGTGTTTTTGGCCCACACCTGGTCTTGGCTGGCGGCGACTGGCGGAGATAACTGATCAGATGGCTGGTGTGTGAACAGGGCCTTATAAGCTTGTATCACATTTTATCTAGTGTTTTTTAGTGTTTCTTAGTTTTTGTGTTGCACGTTCTTCTCACCCAATAGGCATTTTACATGTATTTAACCTGCTAGATGGAGATTTAAATTCCTAGGAGGTATTTTTTACGATTCACACATGAATTCATTTTTTTTTTTTTTTTTTATAGATATATATGTCTATGTATCACCTATGTACTCTTTTTATGTACATTTTATGAATTTTCTGTATAAATATTGTATGAATTTATATCTTGTCGAGTGTCACTATTTATGTTTAATAATGTTGTATTGAATATATGTTGATATTAACCTGTGTATAGGTAACTAGATGGTTGCCCTATTGTATATGTAAATATGTTTTTTGGCCGCAAGATGGCGCCAACATTCACAATAAAATGACACTGTGGACGCGATACCCCCGCCCAGGCGTCATGACATCAGAGGTGGGTCACGTGATTTATCACGTGACTGCACCCAGGATGTGATGTGACTCCTGGAGGAAGTATGCGGGGGGAAGCGCGCACGATGCACCTTGTCATTCTATACAGGTAACAGCTGAGTGGTATACCAATTAGCAACCTGGGGTAAATCTGATTGGCCTTGGTACTCTTTTTAAAGCTTTCCCACAGTGCTAGCGTTACCCCCGGACGAAGGACACGCCGAAACACGCGTCGGGGTAACACCAACCCTGGTCTTGTTTGTGATTTCCTTTCATTTGTGGTGAGCTGCTTTTATCGTAATTACTTGGATATACGTGAAATGTGTATGTCCTATTGAATTGCAATGGCTGCAACCTGAATTTATGGAGGTGCCATGCGGTATGTTATTATATGGGTGTAACTTCTTTGCGACATTGTTTGTGATGTGGTACCTTATGGCACCTCTATTTTACTAGGTAGCCCACCAATTTTTGTGTTTTTTTGTGTGTTATTATTTTTTGTCTGTTACTTTTTGATACTTCGTTCATTATTTACTGATTTATTAATATAGACCAGGGACGGTGTTTCTTTCTTGCACTTTTTCCCTACTACGGTACTTTTATCTTGTATATTTATTTAATAAAGATTCTCACATTTTTTTAGCACAATATCGGCTCCATGTTTTTTGTCTCTCTATGATAGACATATGTTTTTGAATAAATGAAGGTAAAAATCAACTTCTGTCAGCTGCAGGGGTGGGCGGGAGCTCAGCACAGTGCTGCTGTCTGAGAGTGAGCTGTTCAAAAGGACATCCGTGTGTCCATCCAGGCCCTGCGCATGACAGAGGACAGGGAGTCTGAAAGCCAGAATGTCCAGCCTTACCCCAACATGAAGCCATGAAACCGGTCCCCATAAAGCCACACCCCTAAACAAGAGGCCACGCCCCCTGTGTCCATCCAGGCCCTGCGCATGACAGAGGACAGGTAGTCTGAAAGCCAGAATGTCCAGCCTTCCCCTAACGTGAATCCGTGCCACCGGTCCCCATGAAGCCACACCCCTAAACAAGAGGCCACGCCCCCTGTGTCCATCCAGGCCCTGCGCATGACAGAGGACAGGGAGTCTGAAAGCCAGAATGTCCAGCCTTCCCCTAACGTGAAGCCGTGCCACTGGTCCCCATGAAGCCACACCCCTAAACACGAGGCCACGCCCCCTGGTTCCATGAAGACACGGAGGAGAAGCTGTCTGAGCATGAGCTACTGAAAGGGTGGACATCCCTGTGTCTGTCCAGGGAGTCTGAAAGCCAGACTGTCCAGCCTACAACTGGACCTCTGGCCACCCTAGGGGCAGGCTGATGTTAGGGTGGCCAGTTGTCCGGCTTTATGCTGGACAGTCCGGTTTTCTGGCTCCCTGTCCTCAGTCCAGCACAGTGCCTGGATGGACGTAGGGATGTCCACCCTTTCAGTAGCTCACGCTCAGGCAGCTTCTCCTCCGTGTCTTCACGGAGCCAGGGGGCGTGGCCTCGTGTTTAGTAGTGTGTCTTCATGGAGCCAGGGGGCGTGGCCTCATGTTTAGTGGTGTGTCTTCATGGTAACCAAGGGCACTGTTTCACGTTTGGGGGAATGGCCGGTGAGGTCTGGCTTTCTGGGGTGAAGACAGTGGCCACTCTAGCTGCTGTGGAGGTCATAGTTATAAGGGGCGGGCTGCTGTAGAGGTCACTCTCGATATTTTTTTTACGTCACACACACAAACATTAAAAGAAAAAGATCAAATATACCCGGGCGAAGCCGGGTCCTTCAGCTAGTATATATATACGGTCATGGCCAAAAGTTTTGAGAATTATACAAATATTAATTTTTACAAAGTCTACTGCTTCAGTTTTTATAATGGCAATTTGCATATACTCCAGAATGTTATAAAGAGTGATCAGCTTAACAGCAATTACTTGCAAAGTCAATATTTGCCTAGAAAATGAACTTTATCCCCCAAAACACATTTCAACATCATTGCAGCCCTGCCTTAAAAGGACCAGCTAACATCGTTTCAGTGATTGCTCCATTAACACAGGTGTGGGTGTTGATGAGGACAGGGCTGGAGATCAATCTGTCATGATTAAGTAAGAATGACACCACTGGACACTTTAAAAGGAGGCTGGTGCTTGGCATCATTGTTTCTCTTCTGTTAACCATGGTTATCTCTAAAGAAACACGAGCAGTCATCATTGCACTGCACAAAAATGGCCTAACAGGGAATAGTATCGCAGCTAGAAAGATTGCACCTCAGTCAACAATCTATCGCATCATCAAGAACTTCAAGGAGAGAGGTTCCATTGTTGCCAAAAAGGCTCCAGGGTGCCCAAGAAAGACCAGCAAGCGCCAGGACCGTCTCTTAAAAGTGTTTCAGCTGCGGGATCGGGCTACCAGCAGTGCAGAGCTTGCTCAGGAATGGCAGCAGGCAGGTGTGAGTGCATCTGCACGCACTGTGAGGCGGAGACTCTTGGAGCAAGGTCTGGTCTCAAGGAGGGCAGCAAAGAAGCCACTTCTCTCCAGAAAAAACATCAGGGACAGACTGATATTCTGCAAAAGGTACAGGGAGTGGACTGCTGAGGACTGGGGTAAAGTCATTTTCTCTGATGAATCCCCTTTTCGATTGTTTGGGACATCTGGAAAACAGCTTATTCGGAGAAGACGAGGTGAGCGCTACCATCAGTCTTGTCTCATGCCAACTGTAAAGCATCCTGAAACCATTCATGTGTGGGGTTGCTTCTTAGCCAAGGGAATCAGCTCTCTCACAGTCTTGCCTAAAAACACAGCCATGAATAAATAATGGTACCAGAATGTCCTCCGAGAGCAACTTCTCCCAACCGTCCAAGAGCAGTTTGGCGATCAACAATGCCTTTTCCAGCATGATGGAGCACCTTGCCATAAAGCAAAGGTGATAACTAAATGGCTCAGGGAACAAAACATAGAGATTTTGGGTCCATGGCCTGGAAACTCCCCAGATCTTAATCCCATTGAGAACTTGTGGTCAATCATCAAGAGACGGGTGGACAAACAAAAACCTACAAATTCTGACAAAATGCAAGCATTGATTGTGCAAGAATGGACTGCTATCAGTCAGGATTTGGTCCAGAAGTTGATTGAGAGCATGCCAGAGAGAATTGCAGAGGTCCTGAAGAAGAAGGGTCAACACTGCAAATATTGACTTGCTGCATTAACTCATTCTAACTGTCAATATAAGCTTTTGTTACTCATAATATGATTGCAATTATATTTCTGTATGTGATAAAAACATCTGACAAACACACATAAAAACCAGAGGGCAGTAGATCATGTGAAAATATAATATTTGTGTCATTCTCAAAACTTTTGGCCATGACTGTATATATATATATATATATATCTTATTTTTTATATATTTTTTTTTCGAGGGGGGGAGTAAAGGCTCAGGCTCCAAAACAAATTTAAGAATACTAAATAGAACTATTAGTAACGGAAACAACAGCTAATCTCCTGCTAAGTGTAGAAAATGGAGGCGGAGGTAGACAACAGTGTTTGGTTTTTAAAAGGGTTTTGGTTTGGAGACTTCGGGTTCGCACAGCCCATGACATGACAAAAGACGTTTGGCAGTAATGTTATGGGCTGGCTGACAGCAACAGTGGGAAGACACTCAGACTATTCTGCCCTGCAAGGCCTGATCTAATCACTAGCCTCTGCAAGAGGAGTATGAAATTCGGATGTAATCCAGCCTTTATTCATTTTTATAAAGGTGTTTTTTTTTAACACTGCCAGGTGACAGTTTTGTCCTTTTGGGTGTTACCACTCCCCAGCGGCACTAAAAACCCTCTCTGACATGACACTTGAGGCTGGGCAGGAAAGAAGCCCTAGTGCATAGTGGGACAGTTCCGGCCACTGTTGTAATCTGCCTGCCCAGAAGTCCAGGGGGTCTGAGAAGAGGCTTTTGGAGCCAGACTGCAGGTACGCCTGAACCTACTCATTGAGGCGGGTGATCTGGGCCTGCTCACTTGGCTGCAGCTGTTGGGAGGCAGAGAAAAATTGCTGCATCATACTAATTAGGCTTAACTGGCTGCTGCTAGTTGTGGCAGGAGGTGGATGACTCTGCCGGACCTCCTTCTCAGACACGCTGGCAGCAGGCTGGGGCTGGCTGAAACCTGTGGCCAGGTTACTACATGGCTTCTCCCGCAATGATGCTAATTTCTCCTCCCTTTCTGGTGGAGGAAAACAATCTCACATGTTGGATTGATACCGCGGGTCCAGAAGCATCGCCAGCGAATATTCGTCTGTCTGCCTTATTTTTAGGATACGCCTGTCGCTCTGTAAGCATGTGAGCATACAGCTCGCCATCCTGGCCAGCGTGCCCAAGGAGCCAGTTCTTTTCATCTCAGCCTCTCTCAGGGACACTTCAGTGTCCCTGAAAGTCTCATCATCGTCAGCTTCCAGACCCTCCAGCTGTGTCTCCTCCTCCTGGTCAACATCGTCATCCTCATTAAAATCCTCCTCCTCCCCCCCTCCTCTAACTGAAGAGCCTCATCCTCATCTTCCTCCTGCTCTGCAAGGGAACTTTGGCGTTGGGGCTCCCCTACAGTGACAGCATGGCGTGCAGACAGATGGCCAGGATTTCCTTCCCCAATTGCCCCCTGCTGCATGAGCATGAGTGTCTTTTCCAGCACAAATATTAGTGAAATTACGTTGTTCACACCGCAGCTGTCCCGGCTGACCAATTTTGTGGCTTCTTCAAAGGACGTTAGAACAGTGCAGGCATCTCGGACCAGCCTCCACTGCCGCACCTGCTCCCTATGGTGGAAGATTCTGGCTGCTGCTGGACAAAATCGTCCACTGCTGTACGCTGCTCAAGGAGCCGCTGCAACATATGAAGAGTGGAATTCCACCGGGTCGGCACGTCACCTATTAAGAAGTGTGGCGGAAGACCGTTTTGCCGCTGCAGTTCCAGCAGAGCGTGGCGAGATACATATGAATGGCTCAAATGAGTGCAAAGCTTCCGCAACTTTGCCAGCACTGTGCGCAAGCCAGTGAATGTTTTGAGAAATCTCTGCACCACTAGATTTAGGACATGTGCCATACAGGGAGCATGCGTGAATTGACCCAGGTTCAGCGCTGCCACTATATTTGTCCCATTGTCACTCACTACCTTGCCCACTTCCAGCTGGCGTGGAGACAGCCAGTGCGCTATTTGCTGCTTCATGTAATGCAGCAAGAGCTGGCCTGTGTGGCTGCTACTGCCAAGACAAACTAAGTCTAACACTGCATGGCAGCGTTGCACCTGGCACATGTGATATGAAGGAGGGGGTTAACTCTCTGCCCCGACGCTCCAGCAGGTGAACTGCCCGTGGAGGTGGAAGCAGATAGTTGTTGGGTGGTCTGCTGCAATCCTTGATGGAAAGCGCGTGGAGGTGCCAACAGCAATTGGCCCGGTTGCTGGGGGGGTTCCTGACTCGTTGCCACTAAATACATTCAGCCAGTGGGAAATAAAGGACATGTATTGCCCCTGGCCGCAAGCACTGCTCCAGGTGTCTCAACCGTGACGTGCACGGTGCTGCAGAGAGACAGCTGCAGGGAGCGTCCAATATTGTCAGCCACGTGGGAGTAAAGGGCGGGGATAGCTTTTTTTGAGAAGAAATGCCGGCTAGGGACCTGCCAGCGTGGCTGAGCGCAAGCCATTAGCTCCCTAAAAGCTGGGCAGTCAACCAGCTGGAATGGCAGAGACTGCACAGCCAGCAACTTTGTCAGGTGACCATTCAGTTTGCGCACTGTCGGATTACTTGTGGCGTAAAACTGCTTCCTGGCCACACACTCGGCAATGGACGGCTGCTGAATAAGAGGAGGTGGAGACATGCACGCAGTGGGCGATAAGGTGTATGTACTAGTTACACCCCTGGATGCGGGCTGAGCTACGGGCCTAGATGCGGCCTGCCTGACAGGAGGGACCCCGGGAAAAGTAACCAGCTCTTCAGTATTAATGGTCTGCTCTAAATTGCCTGCATGACGCCACTTCAGATGGTTTCACAGAGCAGTGGTCCCAACATTTATGGCTTTCCCACGGCTTAATTTCTGTTTACACAAATTACACGTGGCCATACTGCTGTCCCCCGGCAGAGTGGTGAAATACTTCCACACACCCGACGTGCGCCCTCCACAGCTGGCCAAACTTGTAGCCCTTGCACACTTACACCCTGGTGCCAGCCCCACTATACTTGGGGTCTCGCTAGTTCCCAAGGAAGGACTGGCCCTGGGCCTAACTCGCCTTTCCCCTTTGTTGCTGTCACTACTACTACCACCCTCCTCCTCGGAGATCAAACCCTCCTCACCAACCCCATCCGCCTCCGAGGTCCTCCGGTGTAACACATCAGATTCATCATCAGACTCCTCCCCACCACTTTTTTCTGACTGCAAATTAGGCTGTTCCCCACCAACCTCCAATTCCGGGCAGTCCAAACTCTGACTGCCCTCTAAGAAATCCTCAGGGAGGCTGTCCTCTATAACCGCCGGATTATGCGGTGGGGTTTGGTGGCCTTTTTTTTTTATAAATTGCAGAAGGGACACCACTAGGAGGGATCACTGAAGCCCGAGAGGTGGCACAAAATGACGGGCTTTGCTGGAGCGGAATGGTGGAGCAGGATGAGTCTGACCCCTGGCTACATATGGATACTGTATCAGCAGATGACAGATCATCTGGCTGAGACTGAGATGAGTGTGCCATCCACTCCACTACCTCATCCACTTTCTCCTCCACTACAATTTTGCGCCTTTGTGGGTTAGCCTGGTGGAACACTGGCCAACTATTATGAATTACAGAAGTAGAATCTCCGGCTACAGGTCCTTTGGCACTGCTTCCCTGTGCCAGCTTCTCCTTTTTATTTAGAGCTCGAGGTCTGGCTGGAACCGGACCTCTTTTGCTTATCCATTCCAGACATTTTTCACTTCACTCAGTGGCCCTGCAGCTGGTCTTTGTCTTTGTCCCTGTCTCTCTCCCTGTCTATCTCCCTATCTCTCTCCCTGTCTCTCTCTCCCTGCCTGATTAATTACTAGCCCTGCACCGGCCCTGCACTTGCCCTGCGCTTGCCCTGCAGTATCCCTGATGTGTAATATGGATTCCCTGAACAATTACACCCCAATTTCAACAACACAGGTCTCAGTGTCTCAGAACTTCACACACAGTGCTTCTGCTTGTCTCAGCAGTCGCAGCAGAAGTGATGCGTCACTGGCTTACCGAGACTAAGCCAATCAGAGCAAGCCCTGCCCACTAGGTCAGGTAACCGCTTTCTTCCCGGGCTTTTGCGCACAAATAATGAACTAACAGTAAAATTTCGCTAATTACTTGTATTCGTACGCAACAGCGTATAGAGTAACTTATACATAGCATTAGCGTACAATTTATTGGACAAGTACGTAGTGAATGCGTAGAAAGCCTTAGGAACATTTTCGAATCTTAACGGAGTGAATCACCTAATATTCGGATTCGCTTCGCAGCTGAAAATTTCCAAGATTCGATATGAATCAACAAATCGACGAATAGATTCACTCATCTGTAGAAACCAACATAGAGTAATTTAAAGTTATCCCACGAATAATGTAGAAAATGAAAATCATACATAATCTAGTACATGACAATACCTTTCTAACAAAGCTAGAACCAGCCCTGTACCTCATATGGATCCAGAGATCTCCCCATTCATTGTTCTGCTAGATTTATATCAAGCTGACAGCTCAGGGGGAGTGTCTTTTCTGCTGCAGCTCAGGAGGCATGTCTGAGCTCCTCCTATTACAGCTCAGGAGGCAGTTGAAAGATGAAACTGAGCATGTGCGGCCTTCTCAGTGAGCAGGTCAAAGAAATAAGAAATTAAGTGGCACGATACAGATACATTTTACTGAATAACTCAGTAGCTATACATAATTTTAATTACATGCAATTACAAAAGTATTCAGATCCAGGTGCTGGTTTGAAAACTGTAGAATATTTTTCGTGGGACAACCCCTTTAAGATCACATGTTCTCATGATCAACCAATGGTTGAGGTAAAAATTGCTTGCATAATTGCAACATAATTTCAGCCTTGGATTTTTATAAAAATGGATTGCACCAGGGCCTCAAACAGGGTCACCATGTTTGTGATCAGACTGACAGTGACACAATCCTTGAATAACGGTAAGTTGGTCCACTAAGAACACTAGATGAAGTCTATCATTGGCATCTGTGGTGGGAGCTATGGATTTGTATACTGTAGGCATGGTTGGGCACTGAGACACACATAGAATTCAGGAGCCAGGGGGTTGAGGGTGCTCTTAGTCCCAAGATAAGAAGGAGTTGGCCTGATTTTTTAGTGGCGATATGGCATGGGGTTTAAGTATGGGTGCAGATCATGAGTCCAGTACATCAGCCTGAACAAGCAGAGAAAAGCAATTGTTAAGTTGGGAAGCTTTTGACTTACACTATAAATAGTTGTCAGTTCAAATTTATCTCACACATGGTTGTCATCTTTGGACAACATTTTTTATTATTGATCAAGGAAAAACTGGTATGCAAAGGCAGTGTTACGCAGTGGGAGTGGATCCACTGTGTCTTTTGAACAGATTTAGCTTGAGGCTACTCCCAAGGCCGTTATCCAAGTGGACCCCTTTTCCTATCTAAAGGAATCTGGACCTCACCAGGCTGCTGCCTCTCACAGTAGTTTCTGTTCAAGTGCTAACCTAAAGGGGGTCAGGAGACATTGGTGCGGAGGGATCAGACAAAATCATACTCAGGGACAGGTCGGAGTCAGGGCTTGCAAAGTTGGTGGAATCCAGTAAACAGTCCGAGGTCAGGGCAGGCAGCTCAGGGTCAGTTTGGAGGTCAGGTAGAAGTTAAGACAGGAAGCAAATGGTCAAAATCCAGATAACAGGCAGGAGTTGGTACATGGGTAAATGACCATAAACAGCACACCTTTGCATGAACTAGAAAACTGGAACCTATTGCTCAGGCACCTTTCTATAGGCCCCTGGGGGGGGGCGCCTGTATCGTCTGACTCTGGCAGCACTACTTAGATTGTGTCAAACTGTGAAAGGACACCCCCCCCAATGGTAACACTTGGACCTTAATTGAAAACTACTAGCAATTTATTCATAATTTGGGATAGCACAACATAGAGCCATAAGAATAGATGCTCCTGAATTGTTATTACAAGAAGGATGATAATAATTGCTAAAACAGACATGGCGTGAGAGGTTACAGGCCCCCGCCCGCTTTGACTAAGGACGTGATGGGAGGTGTTCTTTGAATGGTGAATGCAAGAATAAGAATTAATGAGTACATTTTCCAATGTGTCCTAAGACAGAGAAGCACCAATCTTGGGTCAGCCGTCTTATAATCAAAGGAAGAAGTTGAATAAACCGCCAAAAACATCGGTACAATGGTCACTTGTCAGTATATTGCCAATACTTAATAAATTAGTATTCCTTTGCAGCTTCAATTACTCCTTTTTGAAATGTCTTTGCCTCAGGCTAAGCTAATGGCAAAGGAAAAGTCACTGTTTACTTGACAGACGGTTGACTAATCGTATGCCTTTCACGTATGTTGGTATCCCTGGACTGTCAGAGTTTTTGCCACTTGAATTCATGATTGTTCTTTCCCCAAGATTTAAGATACATCCCATTGTGCATTCAACTTTTTTGCATTTGCATATGTATTGGTGTGTGCTGTTCAATAAATTAGATTTAGTAAAATGAACCCAAAAGAATTCTTTTTGGACACAAATACAGAAGTAAGAAAATAACCTTCTAAGGAATGAATTTCCCAGGAAGACGAGAAGCAAATAAAAGTTTTAAAAAGTTGTTTTTTTCAACCACGACAGCATTCACCAGATGTACACATGTTGATGCTTCTTGGCTACAGCAGTGATCAGAATTTGTACCAGGAAAGCGCTCGGCAGGGAACCGTTGGGTTTCCAACATAAATGTCAGGATTTTGCTGGAAAAATACTATTGCATGCATGCTAGAAACCCATCATATCCTCAATATAGTGAATGGTGCATAGTGAATGTGGCCCCCTATGGTGTTGGTTAACACTACCACATGCTTAACCACTTGGGACAGGAGGACTTAGTGCTTGATTTGCTCCTATCTCCTTTCTCTGATCCTTGGGTTAATTCTCCATACTGTCTACTAACATTTTAGGTACAGTGATCCCTACATAAGTTACCACCAATTAAAATGAGGGATGAACTCCCTCTCCCCATAGCCACCATAGCAGCTGCCTGGGCTATCTGTATGGATTATACACAATTGATTTGTAGGATTTTACCTGGCTGTATAACTCCACACAGGAACTTGACATTGCCACAAGAAATTATATCTGTTCTGTGTGTGCTGTCATACATCCATAGATGTTCTACACTGGATGGATAAGGGACGACCTTAGTCATTCCTGACATTCCTCCTACTTTTCCCTTTGAGGTTTTTAGGTCAATGCAGTTGGACTTCTCAGGTTAATACCTACTGAAAGAAATGCAGAACTCAATGAGACTCTCTGTACTTCCTGTTAACATGCGCTTGTATATCCTACCAAATCCGATCACTCTGCAAATCTTGTTAGGAATAGTGTAAACTTCTCATCTTGGAAGATGCACTTTTTACTTTTGGCTTTAACCCCTTATGTATTTGGCATGGTTGGGAAAGACTTGCCACATCTAGCTTGGTCCTGCAGAGAGTGTTAAATAATATGCCGGTGTAGTGGCCAGGATCGGAGTTGTTTTCAATCCTGACCGTTTATCTCCTTAAATGATGTAGCCAGTAGAGTTGCCATAAAAATGAAACCCCAAAAAACCAATACTCAAAAGATTACTGAATAGTTTTTTTATCTACCCCCCACCAAAAATACATTAGATTTATTATAAACTTTAAAATGGTAACATTAAAAAAACTCATCCCACTAAAAACAAGCCCCCATATGACTACCTCAACAGAAACATAAAGTTATGAAGTTAGGTTTGCACTAATACCACAAGGCCAGAAACCTGTTTTATGACATTTTTACCCTACGTTATTTTTTATGAGAATGTGTCCTCCAATTGCATTTCAAAGTAACATTTTTATAAATGAAAAAACTTGTCATATATATGATGATCTATGTGATCAGATGCAGTGTGAAGACACATACAATAATTAGGTTTATTAATATTGTTTTTCATTATATCTGTTTGTTTTGATGTGTTAACTGGGAAAATGACAGAGGTGAAGATACGACTGGAAAGGTCCAGATGGTTCCTCTTTCTCAAACTATGTTCCTTGTAGTTAACTTTCTAAAGTTTACCCCTGGAGTACAGTACCCATCGGCACTGCCTTAGGCCCTGTCACTCAACATTTTCCTCCTTTTCATAGCATCTCATAGAAAGGCATATGTTTATGGGTCTAAGACAAGAAGCAGGGCATATGTTTTCTACCTAGGGACCACAGAGCCACATATGTGCACAATGACTAATAAAATGTCTTCCTAAATTCTTCCTTGGTGACATCAAATGCATTATCACAGATAGCCTTGATGAGAGGTGGGTCACAGTAGGATACACAAATTACATTTTAGGAAATATTACTATAGGAAGTCATGGTGGTGTCCATAAATGTAAAAACTATGACAACTCTGAATTAAAATTAAAAAAGTTAAGCTATATTTTAAAAAGAAATTGATTATGACTTGTATCCAAGGACAATGTCTAATTTTGGTGAGAAATATATAATTTTGGTGATAGAGCAGTTTGCACGATTAGGGAGAATAAGACTTAAATAGATCTTCCAGTACTTAGAATTCATGACCTTTCCTCAGTATAGGTCATTAGTATCAGACTGGTTTGGGTCCAATACCTGAAACCCCCATGATCAGCTTTTTTTGGGTAGCCACCAGTTCCAGAAACAATACACTGGATGGAAGACTCCATCCATTATGGAGTCTGTGTACTGCAGCCCCAGCTCCCATTCACTTGAATTGGAGTTGAGCTGCAGTACCCTGCTGCTGCCACAATACAATGGATGGGACCTACTGCTTTGAGCTCCAATGGCGCCACTGTATGGATTTTGGTGCCAGTGGCTGCCTGAAACAGGTAATTGGATCCCCCATTACTGTGTCTGATATTGATGAAACTGGTGCTAGAATACATAGAGAAGATTCAGCCTTGAGTCCTCTCCATTATGTGTGCGCACTCATGAGTCCTCGCAGTGGTTTTTAGCCCTGCTTTGTGGGCAAACAGAGAGGCAAAAAGGGGGTGAATATGGGCTTATAAATTAGTGACCTGAGTTTAGCGGGAGAAGTACTATTCATTCAGTACTGCACATAGTAAGGCTTGGAGGTGACTAATTTCCTTTAAAGGAATTGTGTAAGATTACTTTATAGTGTTTAAGACCACAACAGGGCTTTCCATCAGTGGTATATGTCTGAATCCCCAAAAATAGTATTCAAATGTCTACCAGGTACACTGATTGTAATGGATCAATTGGAATTCAAAAGATTCATCTATGGATTCCGTTTGACCTGCTTTCTCTGATCCTTTTTGGCCTTTTGACTGAACAGAATATAGCAGCCTACCACTCTTTAGCTTAAAGGGGTTCTGCAGGTTTTAATATCTGATGATCTATCCTCTGGATAGATCATCAGTATCTGATCGGCTGTCGCTACAGGAGCGCCGCAGCCTTCTCAGTGTTTACCCGCAGGCCAGTGACGTCACGACTAGTATCACTGGCCTGGGCGGGGCTAAGCTCTGTTCACATGAATGGAGCTTAGCCCCACCCAGGCCAGTGATACTAGTCGTGACGTCACTGGCCTGCGGGTAAACACTGAGAAGGCCGTGGCGCTCCTGTAGCGCCGCTGCCTTCTCAAACAGCTGATCAGCGGGGGCCCCGGGTGTCGGGCCGCCGCCGATCAGATACTGATGATCTATCCAGAGGATAGATCATCAGATATTAAAACCTGCAGAACCCCTTTAACAATCTTTCTGGTGAAAATGTCAGAAAAGAGTGGAAAACATGTCAAACAGAGTCCAAAGATAAATCTTTTTAACCCTTTTTGACCTATTATGGTCAAAGTACCTATCGCGCTATACCTATGAATACCGGTTTGGGGTATTCTGACATATTACCCGAATAACAAACCCCGCAGTGGGCTAAAATGCAATGTGAATGTAGCCTAAAAAAAAGCCTGTTTAAGAAAAACAGCACCGCGTTTGTGTATTGGCTGTCTCTTGAATACCCTTGAAAAGACCTGTAATACCAGACATAATCCACAGTTAAGGCCCCATGCACACAACCGTATTTTAGGTCTGCATCCAATCCATATTTTTTGCAGATCAGATGCAGACCCTTTTATTTCAATGGGACCACAAAAGATGCGGACAACACACCGCTTATCCATTCCACCAGCCCCTAAAAATAATAGAGCATGTCCTATTCGAGTCCCTTTTGTGGACAAGGATAGGACATTTCTACAGGTATATTAAAAAAATGGCGGCATCCACATGGCCAGGATCCATGTTCTGTGGATCTGCAGTTTACAGATCACAAAACACATACGGTCATGTGTATGAGGCCTAACACTGGAGCTGTTTCTGGGGAAGAAAACAGATCTTGTTTTCTAATTCCAGAAAAGTCACTAAAAGGGAACCTGTCATGTTAAACATGGTGTCTGATCTGTAGGCAGCTTGTTATAGATCAGGAAGTGCTGAGAAGATTGATGCATAATTTTGTCCTAAAAGATTTGACATGACTTGTATTTTATTCATTTAGATTCCTACCCTTTTTAAAGTTAGGAGTTTAGTGGGTGGTCCTACTTAGAGACAGAAAGGCATACAAGGAATGATGTCACTCACTAGACTCCTACGAATTTAAATGAATACACTACATGTTTTCTTGAATCTGTTCCCATTGAACTAGATATCAATCTGCTCAGCATTTCCTGCTCTATAACATGATGCCTGCAGGTCAGACACCATGATCATCATAGCAGCTTCCAGGGGCGGATTGGCCATAGACCTTACAGTTAAATTTGCCGGCGGGCCGATGCCCAGGGGGCTATCCAGTGGAAATTTTTGGGCATGTATTTTGTGCTGCTGACAATATTTTGTGATGGACTCTGGTATTTGGCTGCGTTGGGGTGGTATAATGTGCCACAATATGCTTCTGCTGGCCCGGCCTTCTATGAATTTGGACCCGACTTCAAAATGGGGCCACTTTTAGTATTTTTTCCAGGGCCGCTTTAAGTTCCCAGTCCACCCCTGGCAGCTTCCCCTAAGGCTTTATTCACACGACCGTATTTTGTTTCCGTGTCCGTTCCGTTTTTTTTGCGGACCGTATGCGGAACCATTCATTTCAATGGGTCCGCAAAAAAAACGGAAGGTACTCCGTATGCATTCCGTTTCCGTATGTCCGTATTTCCGTTCCACAAAAAAGATAGAACATGTCCTATTCTTGTCCGTTTTGCTGACAAGGATAGGCATTGTTACAATGGATCCGCAAAAAAACGGAAACACGGATGCCATACGGAACGTCATCCGTTTTTTTTGCAGATCCGCAATTTGCGGACCGCAAAACACATACGGTCGTGTGAATGAAGCCTAAAAGTGTTTAGGCCCTGCCCATCTCCAAAGAGTCCCCTTTGTCTGGCCAACAGAGTAGATCTTCAAGCAAATCTTTGCAATTACTACAACTTCCCAAGTTGCCTAGCATCTGTACATAATTGTGTCTCCATGTACAGTTTTCCATGAACTATGTTTCTGTCTAGCCTTACTTACCGTACTTCTGAAACCAACCAAAAACATAACAACTCTTTCAATGTTAGATGCCAGAGGTATAAAATGTATTTCTGTAATGACATAAGTGTGTGGCCATAAAGAAATAACTAATCTCTGTGGGGGTGTATAAGATACTAATTAACATTCTGAAATGTTTACACAAACACATGAAAATAATTTATTGAAATTCTCCAAAGACTGTAGTAAATGTCTGCTTTATTTTTAACCACCAGTGAGATGGAAAACGAATGCCTGGAACTTGAAGTTTCATACTAATTATTAGCATTATTATTTTCCAGTTACCATGGATCAGTGAAATGTTCTACAGTCTCCTAATTGACCATATCTCCACAAAATATGCAGCAAAACCATCTCTGTTTATGACCTATGTCAGTGAAATATGTTCTTCGTTTGTGCATATATTATGACTTGTTTTTATGCTATTAATTACAATAGCGTAAATCCAGAAGTTGTGTAATTTGAGATATTAACCAGGTTTATAGAAGTTTTCCAGGATTAGGAAAAAAAAGAAGGTCAGAAAAAGCAATGTTTGCACGTAGGCTGTGCCTGGTATTACAAAGCTGATCTGCAATACCAAACTCAAGGCAAAGAATGGCGCTGTTTCTGGGGGGAAAAAATGACCTTTTTCAACTAATCCCGAACAACGACTAAGGATAAATTACTACATTCATAATAACTCCCATAAAACTAACAGCAACGCTGCCAGACAAGATACAAGACTCATAAAGAGGAATTCTAGCCACCATGCAAATACAGAGTTAAAGGGATTTCCGAGACTTTTATACTAATGGCTGTTCTCTAGATGGGTCATCAGTATGTGATTGGGAGGATTCGACACGGCCACTGCCATCTCACAGTTTTTCCTAGGCCATGTGACATCACTGTAATACCCCACAGTGGTATTACCATTCCTACACCCTGCAACTGTCTCTAATGGGCTGAACATAATGTCATTTGTGTATTTATTTCAGGTTCTCTTACACTGTGCATTCGTAAAATTGCTAGGAAACTGTTATGCTCATGTAATGTGCCTGGTTCACCAGCAGGTGGCAGCGGATATTGCAGAGAGATCGTTAGATAGAATGGAACTTACCATTCCTTTCTCTCCCTTTTTGGGCAGGAGGGGCCAGTTTGTTTCCTACCAAGGGAGGGGCTGCATGAAGTTTTTCAGTCTGTCTGAGTCTTAGTTTAGTCTATAGTTGGAAGAAGATGAAAAGGCACCCCACTCCAAAGGTACCAAAACAGCCCTAAAGTCCAGTGACTAGACCGAGTTTAGCACAGCAGAGAGATAAAGCAGAATATTTAAGTTTGCCTGCCAGTTTATGCCAAAACCTGCTGGAACCAAGAGAAACACCACTTCTTGTACGGATGCAAGTTTATTCACATAAATCTGTTGAACTTTATAAAAGTCTGGACTTGACTATTTCTCCACCTCCATTATTACTCTCCCTTTTATTGCTTCGGAGCCTAACCCTGGGGAGTGACGGTATATAGTTACGAGCATCATGACACACACAGAGTCACAGAGGCCACACATCACCACTCGGCATTCCTATAAACATGGGACATGATCGGCCCTGGGGGAGTGGCAAGTTGCATCACATTCATTGGTTACATGGCCTAGATGCAGCTCAGCACCTTTGAAGTGAATGGGACTGAGCTGCAATATCAAGCACAGCCACGATACAATGTACGGCTCTGTGCTTGGTGAACTGTGAGAAGGCCGCGGTGCTACTGCGGGCGTCGATGCCATTGCAAAAAGCTGATCAGCGAGAACTGTTGGACCTCCACCAATCAGATAATGATGGCCTATCCAGAGGATATCAGTACAAATATTTCAGAAACCCCTTTAAGTAAAGGGCTGAGAGTTGAATGCCAACCCTCACATGGGTCACAATAGGTAGATTAATATTTGATGAGCATTTTTTTGGTGTCAATGTAAGGTTGTCAGACCTTACAGAATGAATGTTTTTGGCCCTAAATGGTGTGCATGGCTTTCAACCGTAGAATGATGGAAGGAATGAGGCAGCCACAGTTGTAACTTAAACCAGCCAAGCATTACTTAAGACACATGGGACAACAAGTGTGGCAGTGCAGCTGCCAGAGGGCCATATGAGGGCCATAAAATGGTCTATCTCACCCAGAGGAAGCTGGATGAGAAGAAGAAAGGCAAGTAATGAGGTAATTAGTAGCCAGCTGAGGAGCTCAGGTAAAGGTGGGCTGGGCTCTTCATTCAGGGCTCCCAGTCTTGGGAAGGAGCAGGCTGTGAGAAGCCTGTGGGAGCCGGGGCCCTCTAACCCTGTGTGGGGTAAGCACCGTGATGTGTTTTGGGGAGCTGGGTGGTAGACCCAGATCCCGATAGAGAGGGACAATGTTGTGTAGTCAGTGGCCAGACGGCTGAGGATTTGTGTTTGAGTTGTTTGGATTGCTGTAAAAGTGACAATAAAAGCTGGTTGTGACCAGTTTGCACCCGAATCTGCAGTGTTGGAGTGGCTTCTTGAGGTGTGCCAACCGTCTAAGGCAGAGATCTCAAACTCGTGGCCCTACAGCTGTTGTAGAACTACAGCTTCCATCATGCCCTACAGCTATTGGGGCATGCTGAGAGTTGTAGTTTTGCAACATCTGGAGGGCCACGAGTTTGAGATCCCTGGTCTAAGGTGAGAAGACGGCGATCCTAGAGAGCTAAGTGACCCCCGTGTTGTCACACAAGCTTAATGGTCACAAGTGTCTCACTCTTTGCTACAGACAACAGAATTAGCAGTTACCATTTCTTTATGAGGACAAATACTTAATCAGAGGCAAAATGCTAATTTAGTAACCAGTCTCTTAACAGACAAATATGTCACTGTCCTTTTAAGAACAACTTTTTCTCCATCTGGCTTGTGTTACACCCAATTATCTGGGTGTCAGGTACTGTATACCTTCTGTCACACAGGGTTGCATATGGGCTGAAGATCGGCAGGTCTGTCTCTGATATAGACCTTCATTCTTTCAGGATGCACAGACAATGTGACATCTTTCTAACTCTCTTCTCCAGCCTCCACTCCTCTGATATTTGGCTTCAGTTGCCCTACATCCCTGAGGTCTTATGTCCATCACCTCAAATAGTTGCTTGCAAGAACAAATGTTTGCTTGGTTTTCAACAGCAGCACCAGCTCATTCTTCTATGTCCTGTTCTGCTACTGACTGCTTCTCCCTGCTTCTGACCATGAGGTCTGCAGTGCACTACTATTTATGCTTTCAGTTCTCTCACTACATTCTTAAAGTCCCGACTTCTTCACTCCCTCACTGCCACTGCCTCCCACCAGTCTTCGTACATAAACTTCCTGTTTGATGTAAGTCACGTGATCGCTTTGGCTAATGACTGGCTGCAGAAGTGACATGTTCTCCATGCATCACATGACGCCAGTAACATGACCCATGGGGGACATAACAAATGACTCACGTCAAAGAGTACGCCCAAAGACTGGAGGGAGGCAGCGGATCAAAGAAGCCAGAACCCAGCAGTGAGGAGCAGGAAAGCATACTTCCCTCAGGAGGTCTGGCGAAGTCGGGGAATCTGCCTGAAATACCCTTCCAAGGTGAATAACCCCTTTAAGGACCTTATGCAGATGAAATCACATGTGCAAAAAGGTGTCTCAGACCAAGGTTATTATCCAACAGTGATAATCCAAACAGATCAGCATAATCTCAGTGTTGTTTCCAGCCTACATATTTACCGTGAACACAACATCATTATGCATTGAAATACATATACAACACCGTTTATCATAATTCAGACTATATCCACAAGGTATTTTAACATGCGTCCAGTGCAATTTCTACATGCTCATCACATCCTACCCAAGATACTTTCCAGCAATGTCAGTATGATGTCAAGCTGTCCATGGCATTATCACCATATATTTCCCCCTCCTATGGTCTCAAGATCTACAGGGCATCTCACCCACAGTAGTGCACTCGAAAACTCTCCCATATAAGTCAATAGGGTCCCCTCCTGATCATTGTGTCTATGGCCGCCCCCAGAGGTCATTGTATAAGGAAAGAATAGATAAGATTTAACAATTTACCATTCCTCCATTGACATGTTTAAAGGCAGAGTACATGGTAAATGACATATCATAATAACCTGGCATATCATTATGGTTGCAAGAAAATGTGCCACCAAAAATGTGATCTGCCAGCTAAACCCAAATAACAACAAATATCCTTTGTTTCTAATTTGCTTTTATTTTCTGATTTAAGATTTTTTATTCTCTTTTCTGAACATGATTATGGGGGTGGCCATCTTGCCTGAGCTGTTCTTAACAGCATTTAGAAAGCATTAAAAAAGTAGTTTTATGGCAGCCCCATGGTCCATAGATACAATGAGGGGGGAACTCATTGATTTCTATGGGAGAGTTTTCTAGGCATGCTCTGTAACCTGTGCAGAGGTCATTGTACACGGAAACAATAGATAACCTTTCACAGTCACCTATTGTGAATGGAGGATCATGCCTTATCTATACACAGAGGTGATATCATTAAAGGCAGGATTGGAATCACAGATAACTGCAGTAAAGTGATCTGTACAGACCAAAAATGGTGCCAATTATTAGGCTTATTGCTCAGTGTGAAAACTGCAGGATTTTATGGTTTTGTTTAAATATGGATATTGACAGGGAAAATTTAAAATAACATTAAAAACTGTTTAAAAAGATTAAACATAAAAACGTAATTTAAAAAATAGGTCATTATCTGATGATACATTCCCTTTTTCATAAATATAACATAATAGCAATGCTGGTATGTTCTAACAACGGTCACTTAGCAGTTCAGCTAGGTGGTATTGCCACCGCAACAGGGTCACCCATAGCAACACTTACTGTAAAGGATACGGTTCTCTTTGTAAAAAGGTAGGAGGCTGTTTTCCAACCCGCTTATACCTACAGATTCTGTAGATTTGCATTAATAGATGTCATCTGCTCGAATGGAAAAATAACCCATCACTTGCATTGTGCAGGTAAACCAGGTTTGTAACTGCCAGGCCGCTAGAGATTTACTACTCTGGGCACATAAAGCTCTTATTTGTCACACAGAGCGCCAAATGCAATAAAACAATTACACAATAAGATCCCTTTTTACACTAATTCTATTACTTTAGATGCAGAGTAAGCCTGCCTTTCATTTTGCTTTATGCCATAATACCCTGTATACTGATGTAACAGACTTCACAGCAACATAATGTTCTATGTAATCTTCCTGGATGAAGACATTGTCGCTTTTACGCTCTTCTTTTACTCTAGTCTGTGCCTATGTCGTTGATTGTAAGACTAAACTCACACCGATCCGTTCATCAGTCACCGCAAGGTATTTGCAAGTCTCCGTTAATGAGTAAATAATTCACATCCACTAAATCTAAACATTTTTCTCTGATATTACATTTTGCCGTGTGTACCTAAGTAAGCAGGAAAGCAGGAAAAAAAAAAATAAAAGGCAGTGGGCTGCGGTTTATGCCGAGGATTACTGTTTGCAAGTAGGAAACCTCTTTTCTGTACAAATTGGTTTTAGCATCAACCAAATTGCCAGCTCACAAACATCCCAGGAAAAAATATGAAGTGACTAAAAAGTATTTTGTTTCCATGAATAGAGCCCTTATAGCCCCAAAAATTCACTTAATGGAGTGAAGTTTAGAAGCTGAAGGATCATTATTCCCATAACTTTTAATTGAAATACAAGAAGCAATTCACATGCATTTGGCTTTATTTCTCACATAAATAATTAATACTACATTTAAAGCATATAAAGTTTGTATTTTTAATCAGCTAATTTGAGCGGGGGAACAAAGATGCCTTTATTTTGCCTCCACTCTGACTAAAGTCACTTGTTTAAAAGTTCACCTCTAAGTTTGGCTCTAGTTCACCTTCTCTGAAGCCAATTAGTTTCCTTGGTCCAGATTCTACAAAATGCCTCGCACTATTTTAGTGCTGCAGAATATTAAATTGCACATCACACAATTCTCCCCATGTATTACAGAACCCAGAGTCAAACTTTTTTTTTTTTTTCAAGGTTGGATAAGGTCAGCATTAAAACAAATGCTATGTGAAAGCCGTACGTCGGAGGAGATTCAAAATCTAGATAATGCCTGATCTTCTGTACGACAAAAAAAAAACAACTTTTGCTAAATAAGGATTTTAGAAAATGATGTGCGTGTCTTTGTACCTCGGCCTACTGGCTATGATTAGTGGGAGCCTGTAGTAATTTATTATAATAAAGCCACCTTCCGAAATGTATGAAATGTGATGCAAACACAAACGTAAAGGGGTAAAGCAGTAATGACAGGAATGGAAATGCGCTGGATTTAGTAATATTTTGTATGCTGTAAAGTACATGTAATGTATGAGGTGTGGAATAAAAGGCAGGAAGAGGCATGTACACTCTAAATAACAAGCTTTACCTATTCTCCGGCAAAGGGCACAAATGCATGACAGTTAAAAGTCTTCCTAACACAGATTGTACATATGATTAGTGGTTATGTTCACATGAGACACTTAATGGTTACTGTCAGGAGCGGATTGGCCATAGACCTTACAAGGTAATTTCCGGGTGGGCCGATGCCCAAGGGGCCACCTGAACCCTCCTCACGGTCGGCAACTGAAAGTTTTTGGGGATGCATTTTATGCTGCTTGCAGTATTTTGTGATGGACTGTGGTATTTGGCTCTGTTAGGGTGGTATTGCTGGTGATGCCTACTTGTATTGACCCTGCCTTCCATTAATTTGGACCCAACTACAAAATGGGGCCACTTTTAGTATTTTTTCCAGGGCCACTTTAAATTCCCAATCCGCCCCCTGGTTACAGTTAGAAGAGCGAAGTATTCAAAAATTCTTCACAGAATTTTACAAAAACATTTGCTTTGTGATGAACTACTTTATCACAAAGCGCATTTCTTTGTAAGAAGTGGGTGCAATGACAGGGAGCAGCAATTGTGCTGTCCATCATTGTACCACTCAGATGCCGAAACCATGCATACATGCATCATACCATAATAATACAGTGTAAAATTGAAAAAAAAAAAATTAAATCAAACTTACCTCATACATTTGCTGGCGACAGGCCGGTCAACATCTTCTTGATTGAACATCTGGCGTGAAATCTTGCACGGTGTGTGATGACGTCATATGTCACCACGTACAGGTAAGTATGATTTTTCTTTTTTTTTTTTACATTATTTGAGGTAAAATCGATTCGCTACCACGAAGCACGAGAAAATTCTGCTTCGCGGTGAATCAAATTTATCCTGAATTTCGGATCAAATTCCATTTCGTTGGGTTCTATTTGCTCAACACTAGTTACAGTTCCTCAGAGAGGGCATGGTGCTCATAGCATTACAGTTCTTACATTTGTCCAGCTGGGACCTCCCTAGTGTAGGGGTGATGTTAGGCTCATTTAGGCTGATGGTGGTTCCTTATTGGCAGCTCTCCCATCAGCACTACTCTGTGCACCTATCCCTTTATGTAGTTAACGGTGGCATCCTGCGAGCAGACTGAAGGTACTTTACCAGCCCTGCTCCTCAATTGTTCTGCACCAACCTTCCAGACACTTCAATCCATGCTCCTGCAGACTCCATTGTAGGCAATCTTGCTCCATCCCCTGCAGCTATCTTCTGGTCATTGCTGCCACAGTGTCTCTATGACATATCAAAAGTTTTTTCAAAACTCCGTAACCCTTTGAGGTTTTCCAATAGCAGCATTTCTGGCATATCACTAGGATTTGCCACAAACATCAGATAGGTGCAGGTCCCACTTATCGGACCTGCTCTTATCTCCAGATTGGGGCCCCCGAAGTGAAAGTAGAGCAGCTGCATATGTGTGGCTTATTCTCCATTCACTGCTATAAGACTTTCGAAAATAGACGAGCATCTCATGTGCGTTGTGCCCTACTTCACTTCAGGGGTTCCTTTATAGTAACATAGTAACATAGTTTACAAGGCCGAAAAAAGACATCTGTCCATCCAGTTCGGCCTGTTTTCCTATAAGTTGATCCAGAGGAAGGCAAAAAAACCCTGTGAGGTAGAAGCCAGTTTTCCCCACTTTAGGGAAAAAAATTCCTTCCCGACTCCAATCAGGCAATCAGAATTACTCCCTGGATCAACGACCCCTCTCTAGTAACTATAACCTGTAATATTATTACCCTCCAAAAATACATCCAGGCCTCTCTTGAACTCTTTCAGTGAACTTACCATCACCACCTCCTCAGGCAGAGAGTTCCATAGTCTCACTGCTCTTACCGTAAAGAATCCTCTTCTATGTTTGTGTACAAACCTTCTTTCCTCCAGACGCAGAGGATGGCCCCTCGTCACAGTCCTGGGGATAAATAGATCGTGGGAGAGATCTCTGTACTGACCTCTGATATATTTATACATAGTTATTAGATCTCCCCTCAGTCGTCTTTTTTCTAAAGTGAATAAGCCTAATTTTGATAATCTTTCTGGGTACTGTAGTCCACCCATTCCAGTTATTACTTTAGTTGCCCTCCTCTGAACCCTCTCCAGCTCTGCTATGTCTGCCTTGTTCACAGGAGCCCAGAACTGTACACAGTACTCCATGTGTGGTCTGACTAGTGATTTGTAAAGTGGCAGGACTATGTTCTCATCACGGGCATCTATGCCTCTTTTGATGCAACCCATTATTTTATTGGCCTTGGCAGCAGCTGTCTGACACTGGTTTCTGCAGCTTAGATTTCTGTTCACTAAAATTCCTAGGTCCTTTTCTATGTCAGAGTTACCCAATATTTTACCATTCAGTATGTACTGGTGACTTGCATTATTCCTTCCCATATGCATAACTTTACATTTGTCAGTGTTAAACCTCATCTGCCACTTCTCTGCCCAAGCCTCCAGTCTATCCAGATCCATCTGTAGCAGTGTACTGTCCTCTTCTGTGTTAATTACTTTACACAGTTTAGTGTCATCTGCAAAAATTGATATTTTACTGTGCAAGCCTTCTACAAGATCATTAATAAATATATTGAAGAGAATAGGGCCCAATACTGACCCCTGTGGTACCCCACTAGTTACAGTGACCCAATCTGAGCATGTACCATTAATAACCACCCTCTGTTTTCTATCACTGAGCCAGTTACTTACCCACATACAGACATTTTCTCCCAGGCCAAGCATTCTCATCTTATATACTAACCTTTTATGTGGTACAGTGTCAAATGCTTTGGAGAAGTCCAGATATACGACATCCATTGATTCGCTGCGGTCCAGTCTAGAACTTACCTCCTCATAGAAACTGATTAAATTGGTTTGACATGACCGATCCCTCATGAAGCCATGCTGATATGGAGTAATTTGCTTATTTTCATTGAGGTACTCCAAGATAGCATCTCTTAGAAAACCCTCAAACAGTTTACCCACGACAGATGTTAAGCTTACCGGCCTATAGTTCCCGGGCTCTGTTTTTGGACCCTTTTTGAATATTGGCACCACATTTGCTATGCGCCAATCCTGTGGAACACTCCCTGTCAGTATAGAGTCCTTAAATATCAGAAATAAGGGTCTGGCGATGACATTACTTAATTCTCTTAGGATACGGGGGTGTATGCCATCCGGTCCTGGCGATTTGTCTATTTTAATCTTTTTAAGACGCAGCTCTACTTCTTCCTGGGTCAGACAGGGCACTTTTAATGGGGAATTTACTTTTATATTCTGCATTTCATCTGACAGTTTATTTTCCTCAGTGAATACAGTGGAGAAAAAGATATTTAGTAGCTTTGCTTTCTCCTCATCGCTCTCTGCAACTCCCCCCTCATTACTCTGTAAGGGGCCGACACCTTCAGGTTTATACTTTTTACCATTTATATAATTAAAGAACATTTTAGGGTTAGTTTTACTTTCTTTGGCGATTAATCTCTCGGTCTCTAGTTTGGCTGTTTTTATTTGTCTTTTACATATTCTATTTTTTTCCTTATAGTTTTTCAATGCTTCCTCGCTCCCCTCCTGTTTTAGTGATTTAAATGCTTTCTGTTTGTCATTTATTGCTTTCTTTACAGTTCTGTTTATCCACATTGGTTTTTTCTTGTTCCTTAACCTTTTATTCCCATAAGGTATGTACCTCTCACAATTAGATATTAGGATGCTTTTAAAAATATCCCATTTTGCGGCTATATTTTTATTTTTGAGGACTTTGTCCCAGTTAGTTAGGCCTATGGCCTCTCTTAGTTGGCTAAATTTAGCTTTTTTGAAGTTAGGTATTTTTGTTCCTCCCTGAAGAAACGCTCTTTTGAATGACAGTTGGAAGGTTATTATATTATGGTCACTATTTCCCAGGTGTCCCCCTACCTGCACATCTGTTGTTCTGTCAGGTCTATTGGTTAATACTAAGTCCAGTATGGCCGTCCCTCTAGTCGGGTCCTGAACCAGTTGGGAAAGGTAATTGTCTTTGGTTATTTCCAAGAACCTGTCTCCTTTATGAGATTTACAGGTTTCAGTTTCCCAGTCTATATCTGGGTAGTTGAAATCCCCCATAATAACGACCTCATTATGTTTTGCCACCTCGTCTATTTCGTTGAGAAGTAGATTTTCCGTGGACTCTGGTATACTAGGGGGTTTATAATAAACTCCTATTAGTATTTTATTATTGTTTTTGGCTCCATTTATTTCTACCCACAGTGACTCCACATCTTCATGTCCCTCACTTATATCTTCCCGCAGTGTGGGCTTTAGACAGGACTTTACATAAAGGCAGACCCCTCCCCCTCTCCGGTTTTGGCGATCCTTTCTAAACAGACTGTAACCCTGTACGTTAACTGCCCAGTCATAGCTATCATCCAGCCATGTCTCAGTTATTCCCACTATGTCATAGTCCTCCTCACACATCACTAATTCCAGTTCACCAATTTTATTAGTCAGGCTTCTGGCATTAGTGGACATACACTTAAGAGGTCTATGTATATTTTTACCCCCCTTTTTAAATTACTATTACCTGTGAAGTGAATATCCGGGGTTTTTGGGTTACTTTGGTTGATGTTTTGCCCAATATTCTCCCTACATTCCTCACTAATCCCAACCCCCACTAACCCCCCACTCTTCCTGACTATGACCCACTCTCTATCTACCCCCTTATTAGTATTACCCCCCACCCTCCCCCCAGATCCTAGTTTAAAAGCTCCTCCAGCCGTCTAACCATTTTTTCCCCCAGGGCAGTTGCACCCTCCCCATTAAGGTGCAGCCCATCCCTACTATAGAGTCTGTAGCCGACAGAGAAGTCGGCCCAGTTCTCCATGAACCCAAACCCTTCCTTCCTGCACCAGCCTCTGAGCCACTTATTTAACTCCCTAATCTCCCGTTGTCTCTCTAGTGACGCTCGTGGCACTGGTAGTATTTCTGAAAACACTACCTTGGAGGTCCTGGACTTGAGCTTCTCTCCTAGTTCCCTAAAATCATTTTTAAGGACCTTCCATCTCCCCCTGACTTTGTCATTGGTGCCAATGTGTACCATGACCGCCGGGTCTTCCCCAGCCCCACCCAGCAATCTGTCAATCCGATCCGCGATATGCCGAACCCGAGCACCCGGGAGACAACACACTGTTCGGCATTCACGGTCTCGGCGACAGATGACCCTGTCTGTCCGCCTAATAATAGAGTCCCCTACCACCAGCATCTGTCTGGCCTTTGCTGCTCTCCTTTTCCCATCCTTCCTGCAGCAGTCATCCTCCTGGTTTTCTAGGAGAAACGGCCTGCTGCAGTGTCGCTGGTCCTGGGCTTTCATCCCTAATATCAGCCAAACAGGCATATTTACTAGGGTGTTCCAGCTCAGGACTAGCCTCCCTGGCACTTTTCCCTCTACCCCTCCTTACTACATTAACCCAACTGCTGACCTGATAGTCCTGCTCTTGCCCATCTCCTCCCTCCTCCTCTTCACTGACCCCAGCCAGTGCCTGCACTGTGAGGTCTAAGCCTCTCTCCAGGTGTTCAATGCCCCTAAGTATGCCAAGCTGCTTATTTAGATCCAAGATCTGGGCTTCCAAATATGCAACGTGATTGCATCTAGTGCAAATGTATTCACCCTCGAATGGTTCTTCAAGGCATGCATACATTGCACAGGACACACACTTAGTAGCATTGTCCATGGAGCACCTGCTAGATGGGGATATACAGTACAGTACAGAAAAACAGTAAATATATGATTAGGGTTTGCTGTAGCTGGAGGACTACAAATCAAGTTAACACACAAGGAAAATCTCTCCCACCTTACTTTTTGCTCCTTGTCTTAAACTCCGGTTTTTTAACTCCACTTATACACAGCCCACTTACAAAGCAAGCCCAAAGTCAGAGCAAGCTCTATAAGAGTTTAGCTATGTAATTTATAGCACCTGGGATTGCTAACCACTCCCCTTCACCAGGTATGGAGATAGGAATGGATCCCAAAGGTGGGACATGCATCTACATGACATCTGTGGCCTATCCTAGCAATATGCTGCAAATATTTTGATGGAAAAAACCCTTTTACACTGTATGTGCTTTCACTTCAGGTCATCTTTAGCAGTTGAATTCGCATTAAAAGGGGTTGACCCATGAAAAATATTCTAGAGTTTTCAAACCAGCATCTGGATCTGAACACTTTTGTAATTTCATGTAATTAAAAATGTTGTATAGCCACTGAGTTATTCAATAAAATGTATCTGTATAACGCCAATAAGAAAGAAAATAAGTTTTCGTTCTTATTTCTTTGTCCGGCTCATCGAGGTGGATGCACATGCTCAGTTTCATCCTTCAACTGCTTCCTTAGTTGTGATAGGGAGAGCATAGACACGCCCCCTTAGCTGCAGCAGAAAAGACACTCCCCTTGAGCTGTCAGCCTAATACAGAGCAAGTAATGGGGAGCTCTTCCGATCCATGCGAGGTACAGGGCTGGTTCTGGCTTTTTTTTAGAAAGAGATTGTTATGTTTTGTATGATCTGATTTTCATTTTTGCATTAGTCATCGGATAACCCCTTTAAGTGATTAGAGAAGCGGCCATATTTGTTTGCATAAATACAGTATGTGTCTGTATAAATGAAGCATTCCTAATACATGGATCCACTGTATGTAAAGAAATACAGCAGCTCCTTTAGCCGAGATCCACAAGCTCTGCTGTTGGGAAACCAATTGCTATAGATAATTAGTATTATATGTGGGCACATACAATTTTAATCAAGGATATTAGTTTTATTGCACTTAATGGACTTGATAACTTTGAAGTTTAATGTCATGGGCGCTTAAATCTTGTACATTGCCAAAACGCACACGCACACTTCACTGATGATGTGCCTCAGAATCAATATTATGTAAGTTTCCAAAGTAACATCCCAGTGATGAAAGAAGAACGGGCAGCACCTCATATAATTTATAATCCAAATGTCCTAAAAAGTTGTTTAGTTAGAGCAACCATAAGCCAATATCTCCATGTTATCCTGAACATCAAGGAAATAGGGGAAATTGTTGGAAAATAAAGTCTATCTATATCTATATTTTTTCAATGGGAGACATCACTAAACCTATGCAGAAGGCATCCTTTAACATATTTTAAATGCATCCATAGTGACTTGATAAAAAATCACTTCAATTATGGAATACCGTGAATTAATGAACACACATTATGGGGTATTTAGTATAAATGTTCTCATCTTGGGGCGTACTTGGTGAACATTTACTGTCACCCAGGGGTGCGTGTTAGAAGTGTTTTAGAAACTTGTGGTGATCATCTACATTTCCCAAAAGTGTCTTTCCTGAACTTTGCAATCATACGTGATGTCTGATATTATCCTAAACAGGGAATATGGATGAAGACACCAGATTACTAACCTCTAGCATTATGAAAATGAAACCAGGGACATCTGTTGGAGCACAGTTCTACTTCATTGACCACAAGCCGATGATATAACTCTGCAAGTGATCACCTACTAGCAACCGTATGATATAACTTTCACTACATTTGCTATAGGACTTCCAAAAATAGCCAAGTCCGTGCTCAGTTATTTCTGGAAGTCCCATAGCTGTAAAAGGAGGGGTGCCCATGCATGCACAACTTGCACTCCATATCTCAAGAACTTCGGGGCCTCAATCTAGACTTAGGTTGACCCCATACCTACCAGACATTTATGGCATATCCCATTGATATTTCCCAGACGGTAATACTACAAACCTACCCAATCATACATTAACTGAGACAAACAGGTCCCGGACCTCCACTCACTTCTAGAAGAGAGGGAGTATAACCAATGATCTTTCCTACGCATTTCTCATTTTTGCCATATTGTTAAACAATATGTGTCAGAACACAACCACTGCCTCATGTCTAGAACAATATCTCCTGCTACTATCTCTTTCAAAAGGCCTACACTCTAAAATGTATGCTAGTCTACTCAATAACAAAGTGCCAGCCAAACCAAGCTTTCCCCTAGCCTGGGAGTGAGAACTTAATATCCCTTTCACTGAAAAAGAGACTTTAAAGGCCCTGAAATACAATCACGGTTTCTCTAAATGTGTGAAAATACAAGAAAACTCCTATAAAACACTGACTAAGTGGTACAGGACCCTAGACATCTTACATAGGATTTACCTGACTATTACCTGACTATTCCAGCCATTTTCTGGAGGTGTAATACTCACCTGGGAACTTTATCCAATATCTGGTGGTCCTGCCCACTTATACAGCCTTAGTGGAAAATTATTGAATCCATATGCAAAAACATTATTGCCGACTGATCGCTGCACTTATATTTCTTTGGTTGCCCTCAGCCTAAAAGCCACTACCTTTTAAAGCAATTAATCACTGTAGTAAAATTGCTAATACCCTTCATTAGAGGTCCCAACAAACGCCCAGCATCCCAAAGAGCCTATCAAAAATCAATACTGTACGTAAAATGGCAGAGTGTGGTGTATATTTTGCCCAATCACTTCTATGGCTATTTAGGAACTTTCTTAATAGTACATGTTTCGATTCTCATTTATGTTATCTTAGCACGACTTAGAAATCTGCTGTCACATGTCATTATGTTGCATTCAGATCAATGTACAGTATCTCTGTATCTGTAATAAACTTACCTGTCCGGGCTCCAGCGGTGTGATCCACAGCATCGGCATGATCGCGCTGGGAGAAACGAGCTGCTGAGCCATGCCCCCTAGTGATGGGACTGCATCCTTAATAACAGGATGCAATGCTCTGTTTCTCCCTGCAACGGGCATGTGCTGGAGGAGATTAGTGGGCTGATTGCTCAGCTGCTCTATTCCTGTGTCTAGTGTGTTTGACTAATAGAGCGCTAAGTCAATGGACCTCGAAATATGGAAAAGTGTCCTTTTTGTAACCTTTGAACAATGTATCGAAGTATACAATAAAAAGCTTGAAGAGACACGCTGCTGGGAATTTCTTCCATATTTCGTGACTATTGTGTCCCGTTGCAGCAGAACTGGGATCGAGTGCTGCGCTATATTTCCTTTGGAGTCAATGGACCTATCAGTTTCTGTTCCAGGGACTTGTGCTCTATTCAAATGGCCCTTCCTGGCAATACACCATTGTCAGTAATAGTCTTGTTTGTCTCACTAACTAGGTTCCTTGTTCCCTGTTCCTGCATTTGCGTACTGATTCCTCTGTGCTTCTGACCTTGTCTTGTCGTTTGACCACCCTCTGTCTCTCGTTTGGTACTGTGTAACCAATCTGGTTCTGACCCATTTCCATACGACTCTGCTTTGATATTTGTCTCTTGGTGTTTGTCTGTCTCTGCACTGCTTTAGAAGTAGGGACCATCATCCAGTTGCAGATCTGCCCAGTAGGGATTATACTGCAAGTAGGTAGGGAAAGCGGACTGGGTTCTAGGTTAGAGCTCACTTCCCTTGTCTGTCTCTACCTACAGGTGTTACAATATCTTCTTAATTTATGCTTGGACTTGTGACAACTGTTTATCTTGCTTAACTTCAAAAAAAGAAATTTGATTAAAAAAAAAAAAACACAAAAAAACACAAAAAACTGACACATCACTCCCTAATGAAATACTGTCAGGTCACCAGTATTGAAACCTCACTCTAATTGAGAGGCGGTCACTGATGTTGCATGAGACACAGCAACTATGTTCACATATGTGGCCATCTGGCCCCAGTTATGGAACTGCTGTTCAGGAAATTTTCCATAAACGGAATGAAACCAGGTAAGGAAAAAGGGAAAAAAGGTCCAGGCATGGTGTGCTCCCAGTAGATCAAAGGTTTTAAAATTGTAAGAAAAGACACTCGAAATGGCTCCCTGTTTCACCCTTTTATTTAACCGTATCTCCATCCTGAAGATTCAGATACAGTTGAAGTTGGGACATACAGCAACCTGGAATCTGGATCTAGGCAAGCTGGAAGGCATGGGGTTGTTTGCAAGACTGAACTTTACTTCACCTATTGAAGATGCTTTTCCCAAGTCATTCCTAGAGTTTTTGGTACTCAGATACCCCCAGGATTTGAGTAGAGCAGTATTACATAACAACCAGATGGTCATCAGAAAAGATATATGAAGCACATAAGATTGACAGGCAACAAATACTTAATAATAAACTCACCGACAGACAGATGACTGAAAACTGGATGCGGATGGCAATGGATGAGGAAGATGGAGTCTGGCAAGGGAACAGACAGCATTGATGTGCAGTTGGAGGGCAATGAGGGTAGGTAGAAGAAATAAATCTGGCAGAAACTTGACCCTGAGCTGCTAATTCCAACAAGACAGTGTCAGAAACCAGAACTTGCCTAGCCGCGGTCCAGCGTTGTCTGTGACTCACGAGCGGGGCCGGCGTGGCAGTGCGCATGCGCCCGCTCACGATAGCGCTGGAGCGTCTGGCGTTGCCAGGCAATGCCACGATTCATGCTTTGCACAACTGGGAGCCGGCGAATCACGTGATATGCTTCGTGAGGCGTCCCCAGCTGTATGCATTAATCCCGTGGCTTCCTCGGCTGTTCCTGAAGGGGTTAATGTTGTGGATCCTGCCCCTGCAATTGCTAGCACACCTGAGCCCGGGTTCAGTGGGATTTGGACTTCCAGGCTCAGAACCCGCCCCCAGCCTATAAAGCCTGACATTCCTTGATATGCAGTGCCCGTGATTGATGTCTTTACCTAGGAACCTCACTCGCCCCTGTTTAGATTGTTTTGGACTCGAATTTTTGGATTTGGACTTTGGACTTCGGCTTTGTTTATTCCCTGTGGCTTTGACGTACTTCCAGTTACTGACCCGGACCGTTTGGATTGCTACTGTTTAGTGATTTTCGTGTTACTTGTGGTTCTGCTGTGGTGTGTCTGTTGTGTTATTCCCTAGGTGTTCAGTTTTGTTGACCTAGTGTGTCTATCCCTCTTTCCCCACTGGTTACTACAGGTTTTTGTTACTTTGTGTCAGTTTTGCCCGTACCTACTTTAGTTACCTTTTTGGCTTGTGTTTTTTGGTTTCCCGTGACCACTTACACTGTCTTTGTTCTATCTGCCTCTTCCCTCCACTCCTATCTCATATTCTGTGCACTCACAGTTAGGGAGGGATCGTCTTCTAGTTGGGGCCGGCCTGTTAAGGAGTCGGGTGCCCCAAAAGCCAGGGACAGCGGGGAGAGTCAGCTCAGGGTTCACCCCTCTTTACCTGTCCTGACAGACAGCAAGAAAATCCAAAAGCAAACAGAAAGCTTAACCCACAACAAACACAACTACAATTCAGACTACAATAATACCATACAACCACAAATTCCGGATGCACTGAAATAAGGTCCATAATCTAATATTCAACACTATACCTGACAAAGAGGCACAGAAATAACAGTAGTTAAAGGCATAATAATAAAAAACTCTCCCAGCAAACACCAGACTAAGGCCCCTTTCACACCTGCAGCACGGGGCTCCGGCAGGCTGTTCCGGTGGGTGAACAGCCCGCCGGATCCGTGCTGCCGCAGGTGCACGTGTGGGGCCGGAGCTACGCTCACCTGTGGCAGCACGGATCCGGCGGGCTGTTCACCCACCGGAACAGCCTGCCGGAGCCCCGTGCCACAGGTGTGAAAATAGCCTAAGCAAGTTTATGACAGAAGTAGATCTAGGTACAAGGCAGTTTTATAGTATTTGCCTCAAACAAAGTTACTGAAAAACAATCAAGAGATCCTGGTTGCTTGTAACATATGATGTGACCCAGTGTTCACTGCTGAAGTTGTCAAATTGTTTATTGTGAGACAAGAGTTAATATACGCCAAGTATTTACTTCCCATGGTAAAAGTGGTTAATGGGGCTTTATTGTGTATCACTATTCAAAAATGGCTGCATATAGGAAGGGAGTAGGTAACTGGCAGCCCTTAGAGACAGTTGCCAGGTGGTGGGCTGGCTCTACCTTCCTGATTAGAGAGTTGCTGGCAAGAAGGCCAAGAGAGAGAAGCGAGTTCTTACTCATGGAAACACCATTGCTTGGATTGGCTGGCCATCCATTGAAGGACTGCACCCCGAAGTTGGGCCTTGCAGAAAGATCAAGAAGAAAACTGTGATTTGGCTGCCCGTTCTGGCAGAGAATGCCGGGATTCGGCTGGGCACATATAGCAGCAGTTTCCTGTCTGGCTTATTCTTGGCATATTTGCCGGATTGCAGCCCGATCTCCATTATACCTCATTATAGTTAATGAGTTCAGCTGGCATTCCGGGTGCACCCAGCAGTGCCAGATCTGGAGAATTCCGGTCAGCTGTTCTCTGCTGGAACAACCTGCCAGAATTCATGCCGCAGATGTGAAAGTAGCTTTATTTGCTTGTTGTTACCCCAGTTATAAAGAGCTGCAGAATTGGTTGGTGCTATAGAAATAAAATAGTAGTAGTAGTATTAGGAATAGTAGTAATAGTAATAGTAGTAGTAATAGTAGTAGTAGTGATAGTAGTAGTAGTACTAGAAGTAATAGTAGTAGTAGTGATAGTAGTAATAGTAATATCAGTAATAATAGTGATAGTAATAATAGTAGCAGTAGTAGTAATAGCAGTAGTAGTAGTAATAGTAGTAGTAGTAGTGGTTAGTAGTAGTGGTAATATTAGTAGTAGTAGTAGTAGTAGTGCTAGTAGTAGTAGTAATAGTAGCAGTAGAAGTAATAATAGTAGTACTAGTAGCAATAGTAATAGTAGTAGTAGTAATAGCAGTAGTAATAATAGTAATAGTAGCAGTAGTAATAGCAGTAGAAGTAATAATAATAGTAGTAGTAGTAGTGGTGGTAGCAGTAGTAGTAGTAATAGTAGTAACAATAGTGATAGTAATAGTAGTAGTATTAGGCCCCATTCACACGACCGTATAAATGGACCCATTCATTTCAATGGGGCCGCAAAAGATGCGGACAGCACACCGTGTGCTGTCCGCATCCGTTCTTCCGTTCCGCGACGCCGCAAAAAATATAGAGCATGTCCTATTCTTGTCCGCAAGCACGGACAAGAATAGGCATTCTCTATATAGCGCTAGCCATGTGCGGTCCGCAAATTGCGGAATGCACATGGCCGGTATCCGTGATTTGCGGATCCGCAATTTGCGGACCGCAAAACACTTACGGTCGTGTGAATGGAGCCTAACTTGTAAGTTTATTGGTGAATCAGTTCTAAAGTAACTACGGCCATTCTATTTGCAGCTATAAGCCCACATTTCTATGCCATCTTGAGATGCAGATTTTCCATAGTCCATAGAAGTCGGTCTGCGTCAGTAATAATACAGATAGTGTTCTCGTGGCCATAAGGTTATACATACAGCAAAACAGCTTCCAGGCCATTTTCATTTTCTTAATGTTATGGAATGAATCTGCTGCAGCCTTTGTATCACAGCTCAAGGCATCCAGGTTGCGGATAATTTCATAGAGCCACAAATATATACCCAGCCTCCACTCATTAAGAACAGCGGGATATAGGCTCCCAAAGCAATAGCTCCTGTAACGGCTGCTTGCACTAATTTGGATTGAACCCTGGCACCGCCGCACAGACTGTAATTCAGAATACTCATTCCAATAACAGGTGTTGCATTGTGACTTATAGCTCAATAGTAGTTACTATTCAATTAAACAGTTTTTACAAACAAGCAAAGGCTTTTTCATATACACTCTTCATTACCCGCAGGCTTTCATATTCTTTTTAAGTACAGAAAATTTAATTAGATTTTGACCACAGATCCTGCATTTGACTTTCCCTGACAGGGTTTCCATTAGTGTAATCTGTAGGGGAATTCGCTGGTTTAACATCTGTGTGCCTGGGGCCTATCACACATTTACTGCACAAGACTGAAAAGACTCCCTTGTATGGTTGTATGTTCCTACGTGCTCCCAGTTTCACAGAAGTCATTTCAGCACCACAAGGTAATTAGCAAAGGGATGGGCCTCGGCTGACATGAATGCGATTTATTGTTTTTCTAGAAGGGCCCTGAAACAGCAAACAAAGAACACAGTCTTGCTGTCTGGAATTTTATTAACTTAATTGTGCCATATAACTTACTGAAGGGAGATTGTGCTGCAGAAATTCAGCAGCCATTGTTCTGCAAAAAAAAAATAAAAAATAAAAAAAAATGTGAAAAAATATTAATTTCACTTCTATTAGGGTGAGTTTTGTGGCGCCTGGCACAAGACTGCGAATTTCATAATTACGTCCTGTGTTAACTTCCTCGTGGCCAGCTCCTTGCAGATAATGCGCCTAACCTTTTCACTTTCAAATCCCTCGCAATCCTGACGCTTGGCAGGCTGCGCGGCATTGCTTATTGTTTGCTCATTATGTGCAGTTAACTAATGAATCATTAATAAATGAATTGCTAATACATTTTATGGTAATTGGATAGATAAATGATCGCAGGCTCCTTTGGCCTTTTATAACAGAGCAGAATGAGTAGCAGGGACCTAATTGTTTGCAGATGATCTGCCACTGATGGGCTGCTTGCCCTTGTTCTCCGTAACTAGTGACTCATTATTCTCCCAGAAAACCTTCACAATAACAGCTAAGTGTAGCAGATAAGAACGCGCATCGGAGGGGGAACGATGACGCAGTTTTTGTTTTTGAGAAATCTGTCAATAATATTAATGGTTTCAGGGACTATACAAGCAATCCCTTGTTCAGCTCGAGAACCTACAGATGTCTCTTAGCAGATCCCATTGTACGGAGCTTAATAATATGTGGATAGATATAATGAGGAAGGTTGTATTTCCGCTATTGAATGTTAGCTAAGGCATTCTTATGTTCTTGAATAGTATCTGATTACCTATTTATTCAGATGAAAAAAAACAAACTTTGTTAATTCTATAGTGCTGGTTGATGTTCTTCAAAACTCATTAGGGAAGATTTAGGAAAGGTTCACATCACCGTTATTTCTTCCGCTTTTCCACAGAATTATATGGCATATAGGCAGGGGTGGATTGGCCATAGACCTTACAGGGAAATTTCCCAGTGGGCCGATGCCCGGGGGTCATCTGAGCCCTCCTCATGGCCCACTAGTGGAAGTATTTGAGGTAGTATTTTGTAATGGCCTGTGGTATTTGGCTCTGTTGGGGTAGTATAATGTGTCACAATATGGTATTGCTGGCCCTGCCTTCCATCAATTTGGACCCAACTGCAAAACGGGGCCACTTTTAGTATTTTTTTTTCCAGGGCCACTTTAAAATTAAAATTCCAGGGCACTACAAAATTTCCAAAATGCATAATAAAAGTGGTAGAAAGCATGCATGCCAATTTTTGGAAAATAATGGAAAAAAGATACAAAAATCTTGCAATATATGATAACTGAATATGCGGATGTCCATGGCTACATTTAATGCAAAAGAAAAATCACTGAAAATAATGTACTCATACAATAGATGCAAACATTATATATAGATTAAGCCCCCATTCTGGTATGATAAAATCTGAGACTCAATTCGCACCTTCATGTGTGAATGTGCTTCTATTATCTGGGGAGGAGGATTTTTCTGCACTTTTGCCCCATCTATCCCACAGGCGACCTTGATTAGGTGGTACATATAGCTGTGCATGTTCCTCCTCTCATCGGTTGCTTGGTGCATACAGAGGTGACTAGGAGCAGCACACTATATGTGCAGGGTCTGCTCTCCTGAATGTGGATGCCCAACGGCATAGGTAGGTTTAGAGTAGGACCTGACTGACCCCCTTGGCGCAGGTAGGCAGGTACAGATGTGCTTTGATCAAAATATGTTGGCTGAGAGTCTCAGATTTTATCATATCAGAGTGAGGGCTTAGTCCATATATAATGTTTACATCTATTGTATGAGTGCATTATTTTCTGTGATTTTTCTTTTATGCCAGTTTTGGCACAAATTAAGCAATTTTTATGGCCCATTAAGCTTCGTTACTCTCCCCTGCTATGTCCAGAATGATGTGTAATCCGTATGTATCCTGTTTTTCCTGTGGCTTATAGTGCCAGCATATTTCTCAGTTATGTACACAGATTGTAATCACTTCAAACTATGTCCCCAATGTGGTTCACAATCTAATTTCACTACTGCAAACATACGCACATTAAGACCTATTTTATGGGTAGGCTATTAATCTATAGACATGTATTAGGAATATAGGAGGAAACCAGAGAACCTAGAGGAAATAAACATATGGAGTGTACAACCTCCATGCAGTTTCTTCCACTGGTTGATTTAGGCCAATTACCAGGGACATAGCTAAAAATCATATTGACCCATACCAAAACTTTTCTGATCAATTTACATTTTTCAATAAAAACCATCTGCTGCCTAACCCACTTTAGTCTAGTTTCCCACTAGCTATAAAATCATCCGGTGGGTTATGACGGCAGAGGTACAGCATAGCCAGATACTCCACTTCCCTGCATTAACCCATTGACTATAATGGGACCCAGCGCAGATCTGGCCTGGTTCCAACATTAGGGTCTGTATTTAGCCAGACAAAAACTGGTGGCATCTTACTTACCCGACTTCAATGTCAGAAAAAGTGGAACACGTGCCTTATGTATACAGGACAATAGACATTCATGCACCTATAAATTGTCCCTGCATAGCTCTAAATTGTCTGCTTTCCTTTGTCCTCTTTCCTTCATACATTATACAGCATTATAAAACAGGGTGCCTGTAGCCACCACTAAGGGGAGCTCAGTGCTTTGGACTTTATACAGTCATCATTGAATTCATTGACAGTGTAAAATTTCTTCACGTAGAGCTCCCCCAAGTGGCAGCTGAAAGAAAATGCCATGGATTTATGTCAGGAAGCAGAATCTCTCTCTCCCTCTGCCCCATAGCAGTTATGTGGCCTGCCTCCATGGTTAATGTGCTACTGCCCAGGACCCCATAGCTTCAAGTGCTTAACATTGAGCCATTGTAATGCAGCAGTAGCTCTTCTTCGCCTCTGTGCCTTTTGACTAAGATCAAGTGTAGTATCTGTTCTTATCAGGTCCTGGTGGTTCAGAGCTGCCACCAGGATGTAGAACAGAGAACCACATAGTCATCCCTTGGGTGTACGCCTTTAGCCATTAGTGCCTTATGGTAGGTGACCAAGGGAGCGCCGCATTGAAGCCAGGGGCCGAGATGTGCTTGAAAGCCACAGGTGCAGATGTGCCTCAGGAGTGGTGACCCTGATGTGCCTGAACTCACTGCTGATGGGAGCCCACTTAGTGATAACACATTTGCACGCATTTCACTTTCACACATTTTGAGCGCACAGACCTCTATTTTTTGCTCAGCCTTCCAGCCTAGTGTGAGGAGGAGGAGGAATTTTTATAATTCCAGCTGAATGACTGGGCTGTAATCAGCACACATTCACAATTTATTTATTATTTGTTTCACTCTGTTTTCAATTTACACTTTTATTTGTCACTAGGATCTTCAGGTTGCAGTGCCCTCATGGGTTACCCCTTCTTGTGGTCTGGGGTGTTTAAGTGGCCATATTGGTTCCTCACCGCCTTGCAAAACCCCTTGACCCCAGACCTAGACCTAGACATTTGGCTCTTGGCCAACACCTGTGGTGGCAGCCAGGTGCAAGCCAGAGCAAGATTGGCACTTCTCCAGCTTCGGCTGTGGGTTGGCCCTAGTACTGGTCCCTTGCAGGAGCCTTCTTGCCTGGAGGGACCAGGAATGGTTTATTGGGGACCCCACTCTTATGGAGAGGGCCTGTGATGGACTGTGATCCAGTGCATGTTTTTGTGTGACACGCTGCAGGAGTTTGATGCACGGATGTAGAATGCACGTACCTCAGGCTTTAAAAAGAAATGTGATCAAAGGGGGATATTAGTAGTTCAGAGCCTATTTTATAATGTCATCTCCTTACATCATGGACATCACTGTGGGTTTGGAAAACCTGTGTAGATGGTCACAATTTTATGGTTTCTCTTACAAAAAATAAGGCAGAATACAAATTTACTGTATATAGAATCATCTCAAGATAAATATCCACCAAAAAGATACGCCTTAGCTCCTCAACAACCTGGCCACAATAATGACTAGAAGTCATGTAAAAGGAATGTTATCTGTCAACTAAAACCAGATAGTGACAATTGTAGATTTTTTTAATTCTATTTGCTGAACATGATTTTGGGGACAGCAATGTTGCCTGTACAGACTAAGAAGTGACCAGGCTTAGTGGTCAGTGCAAAAACTGCAGGATTTTAGGACTTTTTTAATATATAGTAGATAGTAGCATGGTAAATTAAAAATAACATTACCAACAGTTCTTTAAAAATAGGGTTACCATTAAAAATGAATTTAAACTATGTCATTTTTTTTGTGATTTCAGATTTGTGCCTCATTCTAACACCACCACTTATTATCACAGCCTCACCTTCAAAACCTTGTTACATTCCAATATTTTCAGCCTGAATGCCCAGAACTAATGATACAAATTACTCTCCTCAACCATTCAAGTGAGGAGTACAGAAACCGCCACCCTAGTACCTACAAGGAGATCAGTGCTAGAGAAGACAAGTTGGAAAGAAAGGAGCTAACAGCTACATCTGGCCACCCTGGGTATGTCATAATGAACATGAAAATTCACATAAATGGCACACTGTTATACAACTTTCCTAAGCAGAAAAGAAAATAAACCAACAATGGTGTCAAATGTTCAATCAGAACTTACCTTAACCCCCTAACTGTTTTGCCAGAGTGGAGCTCCAGCAGTGAGAAAAGTAGTTTCCTGGAGGGGGAGGGCTGCTTTAGATGCTGCTGCCTTCTGAATGAAACTGATCTTGTTTGAAAGCAGACATTCAAAGCTTTCAGACAATATCACAATGACAGCAATATGTTCAGGAAAGAGAAAGATATCACTGATTATTCCCGACTTGATTTCCAACAGTGATTTCTCCTCTGTTTCTTGGACTTTAGCTGTCATTGCTATCATTGAGGAGATATCTAAAGCAGCCCTCCCCCCTCCAGGTAGCTACTTTTCACACTGCCCGAGCTGGACTCGGGCAGAACAGTAAGGTGGTTAGATGGATTTTCTGAGTCTGGACAGGTCATCAGTATCTGATCAGTGTGAGTCCAAAACCCAGAACCCCCACCAATCAGCTCTTTGAGAAGGCAACGGCACTTGCAGTAGCGCTGCAGCCTTCTCCCTGCTCACCAAGCACTGCAGTGTCCATTTGATGGTCTATGTGTTTGTTTCAATGAGGCTATGCTGCGAGAAGGCCATAGTGTTACTGTGAGTGCCAGTGCCTTCTCAAAAGGCTGATCGGTGTGAGTCCTGGGTGTCGGATCACCACTGGTGGGATACTGATGACTTATCCAGAGGAAAAGAAAACCGCAGCACTCCCAGGTCTTTGAAGCAATTCTTCTTTAATCACCACTCAGGGCGACGTTTCGACCCAAACCGGTCTTTTTCAAGCACGAAAAAGAAATGCTTGAAAAAGACCGGTTTGGGTCGAAACGTTGCACTGAGTGGTGATTAAAGAAGAATTGCTTCAAAGACCTGGGAGTGCTGCGGTTTTCTTTTCTGATGATCGTGATTACTGGGGGAATATTGGACTGATACCCATCACTGACGGCACCACCACAAATTGGACTTTTGAGGATCCGTAAGTGCTGATACAATTCTTAGATCATTTGCTATTATCCAGCGGATAGGTCATCAGTAGAAAATCTCTAAAAATCCCTTTAAGGCCCCCATACACATTAGTGTATTGAAGGCAGAATCCACCAAGAATGGCAGGTTTAACCAAAAGTCTAATGTGTGTGAGCAGCTCCCGCCTCTGAAGGATCAAAGGGAATATTTTCACCTGATTCTTTTGTTCTCCTGGGAGATAAGCTGCCAGAGGTATCTGGCAGCAGCTTTCTCCCCACTTTCCATTGAATACACATACCATACATGCTCAGCCAAACTGAAAGTGTATGGGAGAGCCAAGAAGGAGTCAGGAGAGATAGCCAACAATCATTTGACCGACAGATATTAAATGTGTACAGCCACCATTAGATTCTACAAACTTCAAATCTACCTGTGGATAATAAGGGCAGAACTTCCAGAGTCAGGCCTATTAATGTTATGGTGACCTAAAATATACATATTTATCTATAGAGATGGGGTTTTTTTTCATCAGGTTTGCCTGTTTTTAAGCAATCTGCTGCATTTGTTCTTCCACATATTTTACCAAATTGTACGTAAAGCCATAAAAAAGGTAAAAATGAAATACTGATCTCAAACGTAAATAGTGGTTGTGTGGGATGAACTTTTTGAGTTCCATTGGGAACAAAAACTAATAAATTGCAAACGGGTCTGTTCTCACAACCAAGTAAAGGTGAGGAAAGCATTTCACCACTTTACCATTTACTAACATATGAAAAATATTTGTTTTAATATCATGTGTCTTATACCGCCTTGACGACTTTATTTTAGCAGGAATGTTCTCCAAATCCTTTTAGCAGCTGAATTTTATTTTATTGTGATTGCTTTTAGACTCCTTGTAGCTTAGAAATCATTTTGCAGAAAATTGAGAAAAGTAAACATGTATTATCATATCATAACTCCTGTACATGTAAAAGGCATAGCTGCCGTTGGTATTATCTGTGATTGAAAATGTGATTTTGAAATTCCCGTAACTAAACGGATTTCCCAATCGGAGTTCCCAAGTCTACAACTGTGTACTTAAAAAAGTAAAACAAAGCCTATTATTATATTAGACTCTTAGACAAAACGCCACTATGAAAAATATAGTGTCAGAACCTCATTATGGTAACTAAACCAGGTGGGAAGTTTTTTTTCTTAATAAGAACTTCCGTGGAGGCAAAGTAACTAATGATAGTCTGAAAGGAGCTTTTGTCTTCCCATATACTAATGATCACATTTTTTAATTATGCAGGAAGGCCCCCATGTATGTTGCTAATGAAGAGCAATTAAGAACAAGGCGTGGGTAGCTTAATGAAAGCCCTATAATAATACAAATGAGGAAACCTAAATGAGAAATGTAATAAGTATAACGAAAGAGATTAACTATGGCTCCGTGGATATGAACTTTTGTGTGTAAAGTATGAAGTTTTTCTGGAGTTTTAATTGTTTATTTGCCGGGATGGGGAGCTCTCGGGATCAGAGCTCTGCATTCCTAATGGCGTATTGCGCCTAATGATTGTTTTGTTATCATTTGTCATTGTTATAGGCCTGGATATCTTTGGAAGTAGGGCTACATGAATGAAATATTAATGTGTCATGGACAGAAACTGACCATTAAATTATGAAAGCTAAACCATTGTGAGAATGATGTCTCCTAAGCATCAGCAGGTCATGCTATGACCTCAAGCGCATAGCAGACCCATGTGCAGTAAGGGTGTAGCTAAAAGCTCCATTTGGGCTTCCTACCAAAATCCCTCCACAGCTCCAGTTTTATGCATTTAAATACGAAGTGGGTTTGTTGCTGCATATGTATTCCAGACCTTTGTTACTACCTGCCTTTTGTTGCAGTTCCATTGATGGAGTGACATAATTAATAGCACAGATCTTCAGGGTCTTTTCTTTTATGAAAAGACAGATTGTTTCTTTTTCCTTGTTCTTTATACTGTGGGGGGGGGGTGCACAGGTCAATATGTCAAGGAGGAGGAGGCTCAGGTTCTAGTCCTTTAGCCTTGCTCTTCCTCCTATAGAGTACAGCTCTGGCTGGGAGGCAGAACAGCAATTGGCCAAGTTCTGGGAGAGGGGGCTAGTTGGACAGACGATGTTTAATAGGTCTCCTGATTATTCCTCACCCTCATGTAATGTCTGTTTACAGTGGTGGCCCACCCATAACTTCAGAGCAACACTCCAGTCAGCACATGTGTGGTGGGAGGAGGGAAGTAGGATTCCCTGACTTAAAGGCCTGGTAACAACTATGACTACTGTGACCCCTACAGGTATGCCACAGATGTGCAGTGGTCTTTACAGTGGCACATAGAGTCCCCTGTGGTTCTGTACTACTGTATATAAATGTGTGGACTGTGTGTGCCATACGGTGCTCTATCAAGTTCTGCAGGATGTTAGGGCTTTTCCCCCAATTATTCTAGGGAAGGAAACCTCTTTAACAGGGCATGTAGCGAGGCCAGTCACAATTTTTCTTTGTTGGGTTTTTACAGAATCTGACCGAGAACAAAAAAAAATGCATGATGAGTAGGGCCCATTTACCTCTGTGGATTCCCTTCATTGCTTCATTATTTTATCGGTTGTTCAGACCTTTCATTCTTTCTGATGTGTATAATGTTTTGTGAACTTCTTTAATAGAAGTGACTGCTATAGAGTCTATGGAGAGGGGAGCCAAATTTTAATTTGGCTCCATCCCTTTTTTATGTGGTTGTGCTAAACTTCACAATCATTCCTTCACAATCATTGCAAGATTAGTAAACAAGTGCTGAAGAACCAGTTTAAAGTCTACACTAAGTAAAATGGTAGGATGAACCAGTACATAAACCAGAAAACATTACAAAATATGTCACATGTGTATACATGTGTTGCTATATCGAACAATTATATGACTTGGTAATGACAATTTTTAGTTGTTTTCTCCAATGCATGCTGCATCTGTAATTCACAGTTGGCCCTGAGCTAATGGGTGAAGACTAGCTCTAATGATATCTACCCAGAGACTACACAAGGAGACATCAGATTTTGCTTCCTATTTCTCACCTACTCAGAATCACTCAAAAGCATTACAGTATATAAAAGACATTATAGAAGTGTACTGAGAAGAATAGAAGTGAATAAAGCACTTGAGATCAGATATAAAATCTATTGTTAGCTGCTGAATCTGTATTTATTTCTCTTTGCTCTTGTTTCCTCTGTCTCTCCCTCCTATCTCCTTTTATTTCTACAAAATAATGTAATCTGATCCTTCAGTGAGTATGCAGCCTATCTTGGTCTCACAAGATGGATTTCTCACAAATTTCATACATATTTTATACTAGAACAGTAAATAGATTGTGCCAGTGCAAAGACTAGCAAGAAGACCTATGGCTTTTTCTTATTTCCCATCAGGAATACCATAATCTACAGTGTTAAAAACAGTGAAACCTTAAAAGAAATATGGCAGACCTAGTTTAATTATAAATCGAAATTGTGGCGGACCCAGGAGAGGGGTAGATGAGATGATAGTAACAAGAATGGTGGTTGTAGTTCTTACTCTGATACTTCCCGGGGCTATGCAATCACACACTTAAAGGGAGTCTTTCACCTGTTTTTCACCTATATAACTAAGAGCACTGCCCCACAGAAGATTGCATACACATCCCAGACATACCTGTGTGTACTTTGTGTCTGTATTCCATGTTGAGAAAAAGCACTTTTATTCTGCTGCAAACCAGACTGAAGAGGAGAGGGCTGCTTTAGCTGCTCATATCTTGGGTTTGGTATCAGATAGAAAAATGGTTCTGACCCCTTTTGAAAGCTGACATTCTAAGCTTTCAAATGATACCAAAATCATTACATCCAGTATATCAGAAGATATAGCTGTTAGAAATCGAGTCGGGAGAGAACGCTGTTTTTAGTTTCACTTTCAGCTGGGCACTTGGGAGCTGTTTTCCTGCAGAATAAAAGTGCTTTTCCTGGACATGGAATACAGACACACAGTGCACACAGGTATGTCTGGGATGTGTCTGCAATCTTCTTTGGGGCACTGCTGTTAGTTATATAGGTGAAAGACAGGTGAAAGACTCCCTTTAAGCATCCACAAATAGCAGTGCAACATTTCTCTTTCACTATGCAACCACAGGTAGGCCCTCAACGTCATACTAAGTTCTGCACTTTTTTCACAGGTTGCCATACTCATACTCAGTGCTGAGAAAGATGAAGTATTCAAAGCGGAATTCAGTCTGAAATTTAGGAAACCTTTGATTCGCAACGATTCCGAACGAATCCTCACGCTTTGTGGTAACAAATCAGGCTGTCCTAAAATGGCGGCTGCATGTGTTACAAAGTGAAAGTAAGAAGCCCGGGAATGCGAGATTACCTGTAACGCTGTGCAGCCAGCCAATCGGCAGATAGCCATCCCCTGTAATGTCACAGCCCTATAAGACTCTCATCCCGCAAGGTCTCCACCATTGTCCTGTGAGAAGAACGTAGGGAGAGACATGGCAAGCGTTCATGCACTAGGGACAGTGTTGGTGAAAATAATTAATAGAAGAATATTGGAGAAAGGAGAAGCCAGGGAGACGTGCAGGGACGGTGCTTGGAGACTTAGGCTGCGTCCGTTTTATTTATTTATTCCTATATTTTCTTATTCTTACATCAGCTGTAAATGTAATTTTATAGCAATAAGATGGAAGCCTTCATATATTAAAGTGGAATACAAAAGTTCAGCCACTCCTGGTCAAAATTACTGTTACTGTGAACAGTTAAGCAAATTGAAGATGAAATGATCTTGCAAAAGGTGTAAAGTTAAAGATGACACAATCTCTGTGCAAGAACTTTGTTTTATTTCATCTTTTACATTTTCAAAATAACAAAAAGGGGGAAAGGCCTGAAGCAAAACTTTGGTCACACTCCAGGGTTAGTACCCAGTAGCACCACCTTTGGGAAGTATCACAGCTTCTAAACACTTTTTATAGCCAGTCTCTCTCTTGAGTTTCCAATCCCATCCTTTTGCAACTACTCTTTTCCTTTTTTCACTCTAAAATTGTACAAAGCCAAAAACAAATCATACAGAACAAATGTTTTAGGAAGGTGTGGAAAAATGCCTCAAAGTAAGAATGCTTTTGAAGATAGATATGTTTAATATGTTAATATTTGGTGTGGCCACCATTTGCCTTCAAAACAGTATCAGTTCTTCTCAGTTGTTCTAAACATTCTGGAAAACTAACAACAGATCGTCTGTGGATGTAGTCTTGCTCAAATCCTTCAAATCTCTTTATGTAATCCCAGTCAGACTTGATGATGTTGAGGTCAGGACTAGATATGAGCGAATCATTCAAAATTTTAGTCGCCGAATATTTGCCGAATTTCTGACAAGATTCGTATTTAAACGAATTTATTCGTCGAATCTACGTAAAAAAAAACAATCGTTGTTTTGCGAACATTCATGTGTAAATTACGTACGTACAGTCAGCGTAGTTAAAAGTACGTAATACGTAAGCATTAGCGTACAAAAGTGCGTACGAATACTTAGCGTACCATTGACGCGCAAATGCGTCATACGCATGAGGCTAGGCCCTGGCCTACAGTCTTTAGAGGCAGACTATATGAACTAGAAAAATAAGGTGCTCACTACTGCTAGCTTTCGATAAGTTAATAATTTACTAAAAACACCGTACAATAAGTGCATTAATAAGACACATTGCAGTACCAGAAAAAGAATACACACAATAGGCTAAAGTGCTGTACCATTAAAAACAGTGTAGCTAAAATACAGCAAAGACATAAGTATGCATTTTAGTGCAATCAATTTCACATTTGCAAGCATAAAAGGCTCAGATATACGTTTGAGTCTCTCTCCTTATGGATCCTAGTTGGTTTGGCAATGATAAAACAGTCTGTCTGGAACACATATTCCAAAATTCAATTGTAATCCACGTGAGGTAAAATTGTAATCCAAACAGGTAATGTATAATCCACATAGATAATAGAGAATAGCAGCAAATAGAGAACCCTTTTTGCAAAAGGGGCTCCCAAATAACCTGAGAAGTGTGGAAAAAGGAGAATAGGCGCACTTCGGTGCAACAGGGAATTTTCTGCAGAATGGAGGGAGTCCTGACAGCCATGTCCATCTGGGTGAGAGTCAAACAGGGGCAATACAAACAAACACACAAACATAAAAGTGCCAACTAGCTCTCACCCGTCAGGTGCAGTCCATGGTGTGGCTCCCATAGGTCCTCCTACAGTCCTTGACAGCAGCCAGTAGTAGGTTCCTCAGATGAGGGACCTGAAGTCCTCCTCGCTTGAGCTGCTGCTAAAGCTCATCAGAGGACGCTCCTGCCTCTTGAAGGCCACGCTCGCTGCGGTGGTGAACTCCAGCCTCTTCTTCCTTCAGTTGGACTTGTCCGGGTCCGGGTGGTGGTCACGCTGGTGAGCGCTGCAGCCACTTGCACTTTTCCGGATCCTCCTGCCAGGACATCAGGGGTAAGGACTCCCGGCTGCAGCGGTTCCGGAAAGGTTGCATCCAGGGAAGAAGGCCCAGCTTCCCCGGCTGCTGCTGGCTTCACATTCCACGGCAGCTGGTACTGGTGGATGACCGTTGATTGGAAGGTGAATGATGATGTAGTGAGCTGACCCAGCTGAAAGAAGTGTGGTGGTGGTGGTGGTGCTGGCAGTCCAGGGATCAGAGGCTCCAGCTGAGGCTTTTCTCTGAACCAGAGGACGCCATCTGGGAGCTCCTGCAGACAGCGCAAGCGCCCTGGACCTGGTGGTTAATCCGGCCACACTTCTGGTTCCGTTCCAGAGGCTTTGACAGGAGGGTAACCCCGGTCGCAAAAGGGCCTTTCAGGGACGCCATGGAGGTGTACTCCACCTAATCCCCCACGTACAGGCTATGACGATCTTGTGGCAGGTACTGCCGTTTCACCGACCCGCGGCCCACAAAATATTCCCTTCCATCTTCGTCATCCTGCAGGAAGCCAGACCCTCTCCCAATCGAGAACCAAAGCACAGTTCCCTTCCTGCGTTCCAACAAAGGATCTTCCGGCCTAGGGTGGTCAAGAACTTGTATGACCCAGTCCTCCACTGCGGTTTTATAGTCCCAGAGAGTCTGTGCATGGGCTGTCACAGATGGTGGAAAAATTGGGTTCTGGTGTATAGAAGGGGTGGATCTCCTCCTGGGCGGAGAAGTGGACGCTCCAGCCGCCTCTGCCGTACGAGACATAGCGGACACTCCAGCCGCACTAGATGCTCCAGCCGCTTCATGAATCGCAGACGCAGCAACTTCAGCAGGTGGTAAGGACACAGGCACTGAAGCTTGGCTTCTCTGGCAGAGTTGAACTTGTGACATCCTGATGTCTGGAGCACGCGGTGGTACAGGGAACTCGAACCCAAAGAACATTTCATTTGGGCGCAGCTGTTTCTTAGCCATGATGCTTGCTCTAAAGTCAGCGCTGGTCTAAACTGGTTCAGAGTGGCTTCAGAGTAGGGTGGAGTACTGAGGGAGGAGTCTTCACTCCCTATACGTGCAAAATAGTTACATCACGGTGGGCTGTTTTTTTCCAGTTCGGAGGGGGGCGTATCTTCACTTTCCCGCTCTTGCGTGGGCGTATCATCATTGTTCCCCCTCACACATAATGCATAATGCGTACGTTTCGTACGGTTCATACGTATCGTACTTATAGTTAGCGTGTAAAATTGTGCGTACGTTTACGAATAATACAAAGCGAATCCAAGGAAATTCAGAATCGCTGTGCAGCTGAAAATTTCCAAGATTCGATACGAATCAACGAATCGATGAATTGCTTCGCTCATCTCTAGTCAGGACTCTGTGGGAGCCATATGGTCATTTCCAGGACTCATTGTTGTTCTTTACGCTGCAGATAGTTCTTAGGAATAAATTTGCAGCCAATCAGACACCTCCCTGATGGTATTACATAATAGATAAGTATCCTGATCAAATCCCCGACTCTATTTGCTGAAATGCAGCAAATTAGCAAGCAACTTCAACTATGCTTCACTGTTGCCTACAGGCACTCATTATTGTACTGCTCTCTATTCCTTCAGCGAACAAACTGCCTTCTGTTACAGCCAGATATTTCAAATTTTAACTCATCAGTCAGAGCACCTGCTACAATTTTTGTGTCCCTCAATTTCTATGTTTTCATGCATAGTTTAGTCACATGGCCTTTTATTCAACGTTGAAGGCTTTTTGGGTGCAAATTCTTCCATGACCTGATGGCACATTTTCCGATTTCAAAAGGAAGTAAGCACGATGTGTCTTTTATCTGCTGCAGTGGGGATTTGGTCAAGTGAAGTGAAACAAATTACAAGATCTTTACATTGAAAGGAATTAGGGGGTGAAAAAAAGATCATCAAGCATAGCCCCTGAAAACCAACATATAATAAAACGGGGAAATGCTATTCCCAGTGTTCTTTGCCTTGATATGACCATACCATTTATTATCTAATACATTCCAGTATATATTTTCAGTAAATGTTTCATACCTCTGAAATAATATTGTTGAAGCAAAATGTTCTGCTTCCACAGACATTTAATCATTTTGCGGTTTGTAGTCAGAATTTTAATAATAATAGAAAAAATGAGGTAAATGGAACACAGTGTCATTTTAACAAGGTTGGGAAAGTGTATAGTGTGATAAGTCAAGCTGATTTTAACTTTTATGAGTTATGTAACACAGCCAGCCTGCTTTAACAGCTACATAGTCATTTCATTATGTCCAAGGAAAAAAATGGAAGCCCACGAGGCCCACTGATCTCTACAACACTTCCTATTATGTATAGCCACGTGAGATTTCAACATATTGCTGAGGAAGTACATTTAATAGAGGTTAGTGTCTCAGATTCCATGTGCTATTATCTGCCATTTAATAGAAAGTTTAATTTTTATATTGCAGAAACGTAGTTTTACAGACGCTACGGGTTTGCAGGAGTTTGTTTCAGAAAATTCCCCAGCCGCTTGTGATATAAAGACATTACAACTCATAACATCTCCCTCATCTGAACGAGAAACGGTGAACTCTGAAGCCCAGTCATTTGTAAAGAGTGAACGTCTATTCTTATTCCCTTTTATTGTCCACCATGAATTACCTTTTTCCGACTAAATGATGAGAGCATTATTGTCCAGTAAATTAAGACCCAGGAAATGAATTATATCCTGAGAAAAATGTAATTTAGCTTTATTAATAGGCTTTACTTAACTAAATAAAGATGAATATTCTACATTAAAGACATAGGGTTGTGTGAGATTTAGACTGAGCTGCAATACCACACGCAGTCCATGGGCAAGAGTGGCGCTGTTTTTCAGGGAAAAAAAAGGACCGTTTTCTCTAATAATAGAATATTAAAGGGGTTGTGTCATCTCATACATTGAGAGGTATATCGCTAGGATAGGCCCGCAGTGTCTGAAAGGTGCAGGTCCCACAACAGAGCCTGCTAAGCGAAAAAAAGGAAGAAGAGCAGACCGTGCATGCGCGGCCACCCTCCATTCATTTCTATGGGACTGCCAAAAATAGCTGAGAGCTAAAATATTTCAAAGCATTACCTGGATCTGAATATTTTGGTAATTGCCTGTAATTAAAAGCTTAGCATAACCACTGTTCATTTCCTTATTTCTCTGTCCACCTCAGTAACTTCACTGAGCTTTATTAATAAGCTATTCATTTGCCATTCATTCTCTGTGGTAGCCTCAAGGCTGCTAGAGGCTACCAGGCTTACCACAGCGATGTTCCCATAGAACCATGACTGTGGCAGGGCTCCACAGAAATTCAATGTAGTCTATGGGAGAAGTGATCTAACAATTACATGTTCAAGTCCCCTAGGGGGACTTTAAAAAGTGTGTATAAATAAGTTTTCAAAAATTTGATACTCCAGATGTTCCGATGCTAAATGTGTACTCAGTTTTTGCTTCCTGGTCTGGGTTTCACTCAAAGGAAACAGCATGACGAAATGACCTTTCATCCATTCAAAGGCCGAAGCAGTGACCTGCCTCAGCAAATGAGTTTCAATTATTTTATTTCTTACACCATTATGTGCACTTTACTAAAAATATTGAGCCCTGGAGAACCCCTTTAAGGGAATTAAAATGAATCAGAAAGACTGAAACACCCTTATACTTATTTCTCATTCTTTAAAAAGCCAAAAATCACATTATATTTTAGTTCACAAGCGTGTTGGCTGGTGCATTCATTATGAAATTGGCATCTTTCATATATTTGGATTTTCTGAGTATTAATGTAAATACTTTATATTTCTTCCCATCATTCCACAACCTCATTTGTGTTTCCATTCTTTAAACAGTTTTATTTCTTTCTTTTTTTTTCTGACGAAGAGACCTGAGCCAATCACTAAGTGAACCCTTCTCTCTGGGTATGAAACTAATTTGTTGCCATGCCATGGCATGCTAGTTTATATTGCAAAAACTGGTTACTATGAATTGTCAAATATTTTCCTAGGTGTGAAGTGAAGAACATTACAGATGTCAGAAGAAAGATATGGAGCTGAGTAACTGCAGGGAGAATGCTATAGAGAGGCACATACCTAGTGCTTGGAAATCATTTTTTCATTACATGGAAGTTGATTGTGTAAGAAAGTATTACCCACTGTTTAAATGGAAAAAAATCTAAGAAGTGAAATCAGCAGTATCACTTTACAACATATGGTCCAGCAAATCAAATTACAAAGCTTTCCACATCTCATTAACTGCAACGAGCACAGTGAGTTTGTTTAACAAGTCCCATCTTTTTTTTTTATGTACCCGATAAGCAATGACTTTATGAAAGCATCCTCAAAGGATAGTCCTCCTGTAGAGATTAAAAACAAATCAAAAAAGGATTAGGTCATTTGGTCAGGCCTGGTTGTATTTAATATGTTTTATTTCTACTCAAAGATCATCCTTCACCTTATCCTGTCTTCTCAGATCAGCTTCTTAACAAATGGCAGACATGGCAATTATCACTTTTTTGAATATACTAAAATTAAACAGATGATGTACGAAGATGCAAGAACAACATAGTCCAGTAGCTGTTATTAGTTTTTCTATTTTATGTGACTCAACAAGTTGTAAATGATTCAATATTTAGGTTTATTACTTCCTTGGCATCATTTTGCATATATATATTTTAAATATGAGACAATGACAGGAAAATGATTGGGGATAGTTATATTTCCCCAATATTCCTCTCATATCTGTACTAGGTTCCAGGAAGTATATATCTCTTCTAGGGAAAGCTGAATGACACATAAGGAATCTAGGACAGCTAAGTATCCCTGGCATGCAAAGAAGAGTCTCCCAAGGAAGAGAACCATCTCACCAGTGACACTTCTTACTGACTCTTTCCAACAAGCCTTGGGATTTGACAAAGGAATATAGCCAAGCTGGATATCCAGTCATAGCCAACTGTTTTAGCCCCTCATCGGTATGAGTAGGATTCTGGCTGATTGGGTGCGATGCCTTGAATGCAGCTTAGGCAGAAAGCTGAACCTCCTTAAAGAGACCTGTCCTGTATGGAGACATACTGGAAGTACTCCATGGTACTGATGAAAGGTAAGCACCACAAAACAGCTGTCTGTGGATAGAAATCTGGCTTAGCTATATTGCCTTGTTAAATCCCAAGGCTTGTTGGAAAACTCGGATTTTGACTCATATGGTGCCACGTCCAAGAGGTGGAGGTGAAGAGATGGTTCTCTTTCTTGGGAGATACTTTTTTGAATATTCATTTTCCATTAGGCATTGCCAATAAGTATCCATACCATGGAGTACTTCCAATTAGTCTCCATATAGGATGGGTCTCTTTTAAGGAGATTTGGCACTTTGAGTATCCTTAGCAAAGAGTAAGGGCTAAGGGATTTGGTAAGTCCTGTTTTTGGACCTGGATTTTTATGGAATGATGAGTAGGTTGGTAGTGGGGGCCTATCATTCCCATTCTGGTCAATACCAATTTTCTTCGTAACACAGTTCAGCTCATTACTGGGCTATTAAGGTGTGCACTAGAGAGAGAGAGATATACATATACATAATATACATAATATGTCTGGAGAAATGGTTACTGTGGTCACTATTCTTGAGATGGACATTTACTCCTGGTGTGAGGTAGACATACAATACCGGGGGTTCGTAGTAAGCCACTTGTATAGTCAGAGAGACTTATATATTCAGCTAGCACCCCTGGTCAAAACTGCTATTAATGTGAACAGATAAACAAGTTGAAGATGAAATTATCCCCAAAAGGTATAAAGTTAAACAGGAAACAAACTTTTCAACATGTAAAGCAATATCGGTGTATTATTTTGGTTTTGTACAATTTTAGAGTGAAAAAAGGAAAGGAGTACCTTTCAAAAGTATGGGCACCCAAGAGAGATTTGGGCGCTCAAAAAACATTGACCGAGGTCTCACACCTTAAATAGGCTGTTTGGGTTAAGGCTTGTTCACAATCATTGTTCAGAAAGGTCAGGTGATGCAAATTTCAAAGCTTTTTAAATACCCTGACTCCTCTAACCTTGTCCTAAAAACAACAGATATGGGTTCTTCTCAGATATTCTCAAAATTCAGAGTCAGAAGTTTGCAAAAAAAAAAAAACTCTGAACAAGCCTGATGCATTTTAGAAACAAGCCCAACTGACTGATGAGGTTAAAATAGAACTTTTTGGCCACAATGAGCAAAGGTATGTTTGCAAAAAGAGGGGCACAGAATTTCATGAAAAGAACCTCTCCAACCATTAAGCATGGGGTGGATCAGTCATGTTTTGGAGTTGGGTTGCAGCCAATGGCACGAGGAACATTTTATCGGTAGAGGGAAGAGTGGATTCAATAAAATTCCACCAAATCCTGGAAGTAAACATAACACCAATTGTAAAAAAGCTGAAGTTGAAAAAAGGATGGCTTCTACAAATGGATAATGATCCTAAACACACCTCAAAATCCATAATAGACTACCTCAAAAGGCGCAAGCTGAAGGTTTTACCATGGACCTCATAGTTCCCTGATCTGAATATTGATTTTGCGTAAAATACAAAGGTAAGTCATCTTTAACTTTATGCCTTTTTGCGAGATCATTTCATCTTCAAGATGCTTAACTCTTCACAGTAAGGCCCTATTCACACGACCGTATGTTCATTTCCGTATCTTATCCGCATTTTTGCGGATAAGATGCGGAACCATACGGACCCATTCATTTTTCCATAGGAGAAACAAAAATGCGGAATGCACACCGTGTGCATTCCACATCCGTATATTACGGAAGTTCTCCAGCAAAAAAAAAGGAAACATGTCCTATACTTGGCCGCAAAACACGTCCGTATCCACATTAAAGTCAATGGGTCCGCAAAATTACGGAACACTACGGAAGACTTTCACACGACCATATGTATTCTGTGTCCATATAAAAACGGAATGGAAGACATACGGAAAGTCTTCCATAGTGTTCCGTAATTTTGCGGACCCACTGACTTTAATGGGGCTACGGACGTGTTTTGCGGCCAAGTATAGGACATGTTTCCATTTTTTTTGCGGGAGAACTTCCGTAATATACGGATGCGGAATGCACACGGTGTGCATTCCGCATTTTTTTTCTTCTCTGGAAAATGAATGGGTCCGTATGGTCCCGCATCTTATCCGCAAAAATGCGGATAAGATACGGAAATGAACATACGGTCGTGTGAATGAGGCCTAACAGTAATTTTGTCCAGAGGTGCCCAAAGTTTAGCATGCCACTGTGTATGTACGTATTTGTATATATATTTGTCTATATACATACCTCATATATTGATATGTTAATGGACCATGCCCCTATGAAGTATGTAAGACGGCTGAAAAGATGCAAACCCCCTCTTACAAGAAAACATGTATCCTTTGCATAAAACAATCTTGATGTAAGTTATCATTGACCCTATTGTGGGTCACTCCACCGAGTTGAACTGTTACATGACAGTTACTATACCTTAATGTGTTTTCTATTTACATGCTGTTTTATTGTCTCCCTGCACACAGTTGTCTCACCTTAGAGCTGACAGCCCTAGGGTCTTCCCTTGTTCCTCTGAATATAAAAAAATCCACTTACCTGACCTTGGTCCCAGCTGCTTTCGATTTGCACAGGATAAGATAGCAGCTTGGTCCAATCACAGGCCTCAGCTGTGACAGTGGCTTGCACCATACATCCCTCCTGTAAATCCCATTTGCATGGTAACATGGAAACAAATGTGAGACAGTGACAGGAAAGTGATTGGCGATAGTTATAATTCCCCAAGATTCCTCTCATATCTGTTGGTGTTAGGGTGCACAGTGGCCACAGTATTGGGGTGGCAGGATGGGTTATTCAGAAGGTGGGAGGATGATGGAAAAGTAGGAAACTAAGATGTCTGTCTTTCAAACTATGCAGAGAAAAGATGTGGCTGAAAGAAATCATCATGGTGGTCTGTTCTGAAAGGAGAAGATGAGGAAAGAGAATATCTACACTAGAGGAGACGCCACTGAATGTAAGAGGTATTTGCCACTGTATTACCCTACCAGGGCCCACGAGCCTTTAGCTATGCCCCTTTTCTCAAACAATGCAAAGTCCAGCACTCCGGTTTATTAGAAATAAAAAATGATTATTTAACATCTTTAAAATTTATTGTCAACATTTAACATTTTCTTTTGCTAACAATAATTTTTAAATATATGGATTTTTTTCTATTTTTAATATACTGGACCTTCTATTGTTTTAAAATTAAAAGATACTGGTCTGGTTTTAGTACCATATAAAATTCCAATCTATGCTACAAAAGTAAAAACATATAAAATATCAAATAAAAATATTCAATCTTAAAATGTATTGTTTTGAAAAGATGACATTTCGATATGGATATTTAGGTATAAAATTCCTTGGCTTGCTCAGGGGTCAAAAGGGGTTTCCAGTGAGGCAAAAGTTTTAGTAAAGGATGCTCAGGTGCTCAGGATGGTGTAAAAAATAAAAGACTCAATATTTACCCTCACCACTGCAGTTCCGATACTTATCAGATCCCTACTTGATGCACTTCCTGGTCTAACCTTGACACTTCAGTGTCCCAGCAAAATGCTAAGGTGTTATTCCCGCTGTCTTGCTTGTTATTGACTTGGCTTTTCATGACTTTGTACTCCTCTCCTGCATGCCTGATCTTCTGCCTGACTCACGTATGACAAGAACTCTGCCTTACTTGACCTTCCACCTGATTCACTACATATTCTGTGTGTATGAGGATGTGAGAATTTAGATAGTGAACCTCATTGGTTACGTGGAGGGATGTGAGTCATGATATTGTCTGTACAGCACTGTGAAATATGTTGAAAGTATACTGTATAAGCAACAGGAAATTAGATAGTTGATATGGATTTCAAATCTGCATGTAAAAAAAAAATCTGTGACTGTATGAACCACAATTGATTCCTTTTGGAAATAATAGGACAGAGATTTCACATGTTTTTTAGTATACCAATCTTAATCAGATGCTGCACTGGCGTATAATGTGCATGCCATAGTTTTTTCTGCGTCTCTGGATGTCCATGTTCCTGAGACTGAAATGTATGCCAGCTATTGCAACTTTTTATGTGTACAAGCTTTGATAAATTTTCCCCTTTTGTTCTTGTCTCAGGAGTAATAAGTTCAACTCAAGTTCCTGTTGAGACCCATCCCAAGAGAACAGACATTGCATCATGACCAGTTCTATTCCAAAATTTTGAGGTTTTGCAATAGATACATTCCAAACAACTACATACATTATTAGATGATATGTGCAAGATTACAGCCAGTTTATACATTACTTCGCCCAATTAGTTTCGTCATCACTAAAACTTTTCTAATCTACTTTATGAATAAACACCTGTGTGTTCATCATTCCCTTTTGTTTGTGTGCAGTTTACTGGTATTCTATGGCCGTCCTAGCCAGTATATGGGTATGGACACACACACAGCCAGGTCTCCAGTTTTGGAAGCCAAAATCAGGAGTGAATTGAAAAAAGAGTTGTGTGTCCTTTGTATGATCTATTTCTGAATTTGGCTTCCAAAACTGCATCAGGAAACCTGACTTTATGGCCGTACACGGACAGGCAGACTAAATCAGATGTTTGAATAATACTACTGTATGTTCATCCATGTGTGTTGTATTTTGTCTATATTATGCTGCTCTTGAGTTCACTGAGTTAATCATGTATTCTATCATCAAATATGAACTTTAATGTTCAGTGACATAATCACCTCATTTCCCTTTTGCCATAATGACCTCAGATAATCGGTGAGTAAGAACTGAGAACTGTTTACCACATATTGTGTAAATCTACATGAAGGCAGCCATCGATATCCCGATGTGTTACTCATTCCAGTGGAGGGTGAGACATTTCCCCATCCTCAGAACTCTATTGATTAAAAAGAACAGATTATTCACTCATTCAGACGTGTTGGAATACCCTTGAGGATACAATGAGTTCTTCTCATCAGTAAATTAGTTGGGAACTATTGGTTATGGTAGTTTTTGTAAGACATGGCTGAAAAATCAGGCTATGTACAGTATTCTAAAAGATACAATTATCTTTATATATTGTTTCAATGATATCCACCATCACTTCCTAAATCAGTGATCTCATCAGAGATCAGATTAGGGTTGCCACCTTTCCCAAAAAAAATATTGACCAATTTTACATGGATAAGAAAGGGATGTGGTTTTGGGGCATGGCTTAAGACAGGGTGTTGTTTTTCACCAATGGATTCTTCATACTGTATTTTTTTCCACCATTTTTGTCAGTTTTAATAGAGTTCATTTTATGTTGTACTACAGTTTATTATGTATTTTATGTACTTTAAACACAATGTGTTGCCACTTTATATGCTCCCATACAGTATAATGCCTCTTATGCACCCACCACAAGGTATAATTCCCTCTTATGTGCACACACAGTATAATGCCCCTTATGTGCCTCACAGAGTATAATGCCCCATTATATGCCGCCACAGTATAATGCCCCATTATGTGCCTTCACACAGTAAAATGCCCTCTTGTGTGTATTGAACCCAGTATGATACCCCTTATGTGCCTCAGCAGATGTGGCTGAGGAGCAGCAGCTCTTGTGTGCAGTCTCCATTACCACAGTCTGTCCTGTCCGTCCTCTCTGTACTTCATGTCTCCTCATGAACTCCATTCCTACAGAGATTCAGCTGAAGATATTATCATCTGTATTCAGGATCATAATCCCTGACAAGCAGAGCAGAGAGGAGGATGAGGAAGCTCTTTACCTCAGTGTTGTGAAGTAACTTGTCCTGCTGTGTGATTAAGACAGGTTTTGTATGTACTAATAGGACGGTGGCCATTTTATTTCTCCTAATGATTGTTCCCCAGACAAAACGAGCAGTTATAACTAATGAAAGGTATTTGGGAATATATTTATAATAAAGTAATATTTACGTATTTTCACTTTCTTAATTCCCGGAGAACCCCTTTAAGTGTCTCAGACATGATATAATACCCCCTTTATGTGCCCCAACACAGTATGATGCCCCCTGATGTGCCAACACACAGTGTAATGGGCATTTGTGTGCCCCCACTGTATAATTGTCCTTTATGTGCCTCCAACACTGTATGATGCCCCCCTTATGTGCTTATAACACAGTATGAAGGACCCTTATATACCACTAAATAGTAGAAAGCTTCCTTATGTGCGTCCAGCAAAGTATGATGCCCCGTATGTGCCCCAAACACAGTAGAATACCCTATTTTGTGCCGCCACACAGTCTAATGCTCCCGTATATGTATCCAGCACAGTAAGAATTATGCCTCTTATATACCACTATATAATATAAAGCCTCCTTATGGGCCTTCAGCACAGTATGATGCCCCTTGTGTGCTCCAAACATGGCTTAATGCCTCCTGCTGGGCTGCTCACACAGTATAATGCCCTCTGCGGTGCCCCTTGCACAGTATAATAACCCCTGCCTTTCCCCCACACAGCATAATGCCCCTTGCTGTGTCCCCCACACAGCTCGTACTCACTCTTGCCACGTTCCCACAATGAACAGAGCAGATCTCTAAATGCACATCTGCTCCAGCCTTCCAGTGGCTAGGTGCAGCAGGTGTGATGATGTCCCTGCATTGTGCCGGCCTGCGCCAAACCACTTATTGCAGGCTAAAAGGTGGAGAAGCTCCCTAATAAACCATTGTATTCAACTGTATCCGCATCCTGAGGACGCAGCTTCAAATGAATAGGTGCTGCCGCAAAATACTAGCAATATATATTATATTGCTGTTAAAAAAAAAAAAAACATTTACCAGCACAAGCCCTCGGACGTGACTACCAGCTGGGCTAGTGTTTTACCGGCTGGGTGGTAGCCCTAGATCAGATGGGTAAGCTTAATAAGGGTGTCTGTGGCTTAGGAGTAACTATGCATTTATTCTATAAACTAGTGACCGATAACAGCCATTACTTTCCTTCCTCTTCGTGATTGCCGAATACGTCAGTGATCAGTTGTAATATTAGGAGAACTGGAGTGTAAATATTCATCACAGAGCATCTACTGAATCAGAGGGAGTCCATTACATAACGTAATATTGCAGATAGTTTAAAATTGATTCTTAAATATTGCTAACTCCTTCTGCTACCATCTATGATATTTTCATTCATTCACATTGCATTTTCAACGGAGATGAGATGTAATTTTATATGAAAAGGGTCGGTTAGTGCAATCATAAAATATAATTTCTGCCACAGCTATGTTTATATTTTGAAAATAAAGCGGTTCCATTTACTAATTGCAAAATTGTAACGTGTAAGTGTATATGATAGTATTGTCTACAAACTACATGTCACATTCCCATTCTCCCTACAGCTTGGTTTTTGTGTATGTGTCTTAGGCTTCATTCACACAACCGTACTGTGTCTCCATGTCCGTTCCGTTTTTTTTGCGGACCGTATGCGGAACCATTCATTTCAATGGGTCCGCAAAAAAAAGGAAGGTACTCCGTGTGCATTCCGTTTCCGTATGTCCGTATTTCCGTTCCGCAAAAAATATAGAACATGTCCGTTTTGCTGACAAGGATAGGCATTGTTACAACGATACGCAAAAAAAAGGAAACACGGATGCCATACGGAACGTCATCCGTTTTTTTTTTGTGGATCCGCAATTTGCGGACCGCAAATCACTTATGGACATGTGAATGAAGCCTTAAAGGGATTTTCCGGTAGAACTGATATTTTAACAGGTTCCCGCAGTATGACCCCTAAAACAGAAGATTCATACTTACAAGCTCCATGCTGCTCCGGTCGTCCATGCTGCCTCTGCTTTCTCCATCTACCACTCCTGATGCTGTTTACATCCTGCTGGCTAATGGCATGGCCAAATGCAAGTCTCCAGACAATGTCTGGCTTCAGTGGTGATGTGGTCACAAGCAGCAAATCACCTCTGAAGGTGCCGGGACCAGAAGACGGAGAGAGCTGAGGCAGTGCAGAGGACCAGAGCATCATGGAGCGGGTATCTATGAATTTTCAGTTTTAAGGGCTATGCTGCAGGAACTTGATTAAAAAATACATTTATACTGGAAAATCCCTTTAAGTAGCACACTGGGGATGCAGTAAACACACACAAGCAGTAATTCTGGATGTCTAAGACCTAATGTTCACATGTTAGGTCCTGATGTCAACATTTTGTGTCGACCAAAACTCCAGCACACTGAAGTTTTGATCTACACAGATTACTGGTCAGAAACCTACTGCCAGCACCTTCATGCAAGACTTGGAGTGCCTTAAAGGGGTTGTCTCACTTCAGTAAATAGCCTTTATTATGTAGAGGAAGTTAATATAAGCCACTTACTAATGTATTGTTATTATCCATATTGCCTCCTTTGCTGGCTGGATTCATTTTTCCAACATATTATATACTGCTTGTTTCCATGGTTACGGAAACCCTACAATCTATCAGTGGTGGTCGTGCTTACACACTATAGGAAAAAGTGTCAGCCTCTCTGGTGGCTGTCACTGTGGGACCGGACATAGGTTAGTGCTTTTTCCTATAGTGTGCAAGCATGACCACCGCTGATGGATTTCAGGGTGGTCATAACCATGGAAATGAGCAGATTATAATGTGATGGAAAAATTAATCTGGCCAGCAAAGGAAGCAATATGGACAATCACAATATATTAGTAAGTGCCTTGTATTAACTTCCTCTACATAATAAATGCTATTTGCTGAAGTGAGACAACCCCTTTAATTTATTTCTTATCCTGATGTCAGCACTGGCAATGCTATCATGTCTCACCCACTACAACCACAGACAAAGTGATACCAGTGAATAAAACCAGGCTGACCAGCTAGAATCCCATTCTGTGTATATTCGCCTACCAGCAAGTCCATATCATGAAAGTGCAGAATGAAGTCTTATGGGAAAGCAATTTAGCTCCTAACTTTATAACCTGTAGTGACTTGGTCCTGGACAACCTTTTTAAATAGTCAAACAAATCCAGATCTTTTTGTCTCAAATATGAACATGACTTTGTTTTCTGTGGTCTTAAAATGTGCCAATTCCTATAATTTTACTTGGCTTTAACACCTCTAAAAGCGTCCCACCATAAACATTTATGGCATTTTCCTGTTCCTTGACATTTGGTTTTGTGACCGAATATTATTTGCATGTTGTGAACTATGTGTTTTATTGATTCAAGTAAATAGAACTTCTGGATTAGCCTGGTCTGAATAGACATAAAAGGGAAGCATTTATAAAGTGTCCATTTATGTAGAGGGCTTGAGGGCATAAACTGGGAAAAGGGTATTCATCATATGTTGAAAAGTGTTAGTGGTGGAGAAAACTGCTGCAGTACGAAAGTAGGAGACCTGAGGTCAATCCAGAACTAAATATAGCTTAACATGAGACCTTTGCGGTATGGTTTATATCTACTATTAACATGAGTATATGGTGACAATGTCAGGATATTGTCACATCAAAAAAAGTAACAAACTTAATTGCATATAAAACATCTCAGCAAAATGAGAAATAGTATGTTTTTATATTTATTGTTTTGATATAATTCTTTGCATTACTTTTTATTTTTTAATGTATTATATTAACTACAGTATGTCATCACTTGCTGACTACTGGGACCTCAATGATCACTAGAACAAAGGGGCTCCACACAGCTGCCGTGGCACCTTTAGGTTTTTCCTAGACAAAGCAGAGCTCCTCCATTAATATGACTTCTAAAGAGGTCAGGAAATGCTGTACATCAGTGACAAAAAAGGATGTGTAACATTTTCAATTAGGAAGGAGAAAAGACCAGGGTTGTAGAGAACACAATGTCTATGATGTTGGAACAGCTAATTGAGCAGGATCCCAGTTAGAGCTGAGCAAAGGTGTTGTCCGGGTTCAGAGCTGAACCTGGACATATCCCCTCTTCCCCCATTTCATGCTCCGATGTAGTGTTGAGCGAGCACATCTGAGTTAGTATGCTCGGGTGCTCTGGCTGAGCACCCGAGCATAATGTTAGTCAATGGGACTAAACCAGGCACACACACCCCCCCCCCGCTCGGAAGAGGGGAGGGTGTCTGGTTAATAGAAAAAGGTCACAATCGCGACTTCTCCTCTTTTACTCCTTTCACTCGTAAAAGTATGCTAATTAACTGAATTTGTATGCATTAGCGCACAATGCGGACGCATTAGCATACAAATGTGTACGCATTAGCATACAAATTCGTACGCATTAGCGTACATTACAGTAGAGGGAAGAGACTCGAGCATTGCGCTCGAGTACACTCGGGTTCGGCCGAACACCGAGTGGACCCGAGCGTAGGCATGCTCGGCCGAACAGCGAGTTTGGCCGAGCATGCTCACTCAACACTACTTGCCCTGTGGCTTTTTCTGGAGATCCGATGACGTACACCTAGCAGTGAGCCCCTAGCAGTGACATCACCAGCACTAATGGGTGGGCTTTAGCGCTGCCCTAGCCTGTAAGACGGCTAGGGCAGCACTAAATCCTGCCCATTAGTGCCAGTGACATCACCAGGAACACCACTAGACAGAAGCCTCTGCCTAGCAGTGTAAAAATGTAAACAAAAAATCCCTTGTCCTGCGCGATTCAGACCTGAATCAATTCTACCCAAATCAAATATGGTCAAATGCCCTGAACATTGGCATATAACAGTCTCTGGTCTTCTAGGACTCAATTTGTTTCTGAAAAGATGCTAAGAAAAAGTCCTATAAGACCAAAGAGAGACACCTGCACGTGCAAAAACACATGCAATTCAGCTTTCTTTCCAAAAGGATTAAAAAGCTTAATGTTTCAAAGCTAGAAGATATTGCAAAGCCATCCAGTCATTGCTCAGCATTTTAAACATGCTTCCTAGCATAATCAGAATAATATTTAAGCCAGCCTCACATCATCTACAAATAACTCTTTCAGGACAAAAGTCTTTAATCAGAGCAAAGCAGACACAATTGCCTTTTCTAGCTGAGAGTCCTTGGGGTACCTCTGAGTGGGTAGTATTTCTATTGTGGAGACCGGTTACCCTCTTGGTTTCTGAGCAAAAAAACTTGCAGATTATCATGTTTAATATGAGCTGGAATCAGAACGAATTACCTTTCTTATATTTTTGTCAGAAAAACTAATTTGAATATTTTCCCAGAAACCCAAAGACACATGTCATCCTTTTGGAAAGAAAACTAAATTGCATGGCTTTTTTAAGATACAGGCCTCTCTCTCGTGTGATTTGTCCAGAGTTCATTATAATCAGATTTTTTATTTTTTTTTTATCTTGAAACTTGGGATGAATTTCAAAGCGATTTGCTCATCTCTAATATCAGTTTACCCCAAGGAAATGCCTTTCAGTGTGAGTTTATAGGAAAAAGATATGGTTTAGGCTTTCATACAGATGGTCCATAAGTATCATCTGGTACTGATGAGAAATCAAAGGGGGTCAACCAGATGGGATAGTACTGAGAAAACAGAGAGGTCACCAATCTTTTTCCAATGGTATTGGAATGAGTTGATTTAATTCCTGTTGCATATATACCGTATTTTTCGCCCTATAAGACGTACCGGCCCATAAGACGCACCTAGGTTTTAGAGGCTGACAATAAGAAAAAAATATTTTTTATTAGACTTCTGGTCAGACCACCAATCCAACCCTCAATGTTTATCAGACCTCAGCTAACAGCCCCAATAAGACCCCCAATGTTAATAAAACCCCAATAAGACCTCAGATAAGAGCCCCATGCCTCTCATCAGCCCCCATATGCCTCATATAAGCCCCCCATATATCTCATATCAGCCCCCCATATGCCTCATATCAGCCCCCCCAGCAGCCTCATATCAGCTCCCCAGCAGCCTCATATCAGCCCCCGAGCAGCCTCTCTTCAACCCCCAGAAGCCTCTCTTAAGCCCCCATATTGCCTCATATGGAATAAAATTTAAAAAAAACACTTACCTCTCCTGCTCCTGGACCCGCCGCTCATCACCGCCCACGCTTCATCCTCCTGCCGGTTGTGCTGTGAACTGGCCTGCAGAGCATGAGGTCACAGAGCGCCCTCACGATGTGTGCAGCCACTGCACAGCCGAGTGGAGGACCGGGAAGCGGTGAGTACACAGCCTTCACAGTTTCCTGGTCCTACAGTACTAATGAGAGCTTCAATAATGGAAGTGCTCATTAGCATTCATCCCATAAGACACAGGGGCATTTTCCTCACACTTTTGGGGGGAAAAATGCGTCTTATGGTGCAAAAAATATAGTAACTCTAACACATCCTGTATCACTCTAGAAAAATTATCACTATTCAAATCAGTCCTTGTGTCCTACAGAGCTTACAATCTGAGTTTCCTGTACAGTTAGGGGTGGATTGGCCATAGACCTTACAGGGAAATTTCCTGGTGAACCGATGCCCGGGGAGCCGCTTATGCCATCCTCATGGCTGGCCAGTGGAAGTTTTTGTGGATGTATTTTGTGATGGACTGTGGTATTTGGGGTGGTATAACGTGACACAATATGGCATTGCTCGCCTCGCCTACTTGTGTTGCCCTGCCTTCTATCACTTTGGACCTGACTACAAAACAGGGTCACTTTTAGTAATTTTCCCAGGGCCACTTTACGTTCCCAGTTCTCCCCTATGCACAGTGGACTGTGGGGAACCTCAGGGTACTGCAGTGGAAAACACAGACCCCAGTGCTCAACCAATTGAAAATGACCCATGCTTTATTGATCATAAAATCATAATGTGTTTTGGGGAAGCAGCACCTTCTTCAGATGGGAAAGGTACTGTCACGCTCTGCGTAGCGTAGGAGGGAAGGGGATGAGGTCAGGAAACAAGTAAAGGGAAAAGGTCACCTCCTGCAAGAAACCCAGACACCAATCCTGACTGACTTACAGTATGAACAGGCCTCAAATGTAGGCGAGTTCATACACAGGAACCTAAACCAAACTGACCCTATAGGACCCTGCAACTACTGACAGGGCTGAGTCTATCCGTTCCCCCAAAAGGAAGGACGAACAGGAGTCTTCCAAAGGCCAAATAACACAACAGGGAAAAGCAGGGTAAACACAAAAGGCAAAGTAGTAAAAAAGAGAGTCCAGGAATCAAGTGGGGGTGGCGCTACCTCTATGTGTCTTAATTGTGCATAAAATATAGTAATCAGGCCAGTCTTGTAAACGCCAAAAAATGCGGAGCTTCTACCATATGAGTCACTGGCCAGAGGAAGCGCTGACGCGTGAAATGGCCGTCGCCACAGCTTGTTGTGTGCCTGCACTGTATGTCGCCCGTCCCCTTGCCTTTGCTCATTCGTCCACGCTGCAAATAAAGAAGATTATACGTCATTGGTGAGTGCCACCTGTAATTTTTTCTTTTTCTACTTTGCACACAAAAGGGAAAGTATCTTTAAAAAGAAATGGAAGCAACCGGATCTCAGGAGAGAACCACACCAATCCATCAGAATGTCCACAGAAACTATAAACCGCAAGTAACTGTGGTAGAAGCAGGAATAAATAGGGAAAGGACAATTACCACATCCGCAACAGCTGAGGGGAAGGGGTGTGGTAAACAGCAACAACACAAAAGGGAAAACATGTCAGATTATGTCACATGTGCAAGCCTAGCCGTCTTTCTGCAACCTGTTGCAGGAATGACCGTGACAGGTACATTGTACCAGTATGTTATAGGAGGCTTTTGGAAGGGAACCAGTAGAAAACCTATTTAAACTACCAATATTCTTAGTTAATTACATAATCTGAAATGCAGTTCTTTGAAAGCTTCCAGAACCTCTTTAGACATGTAGATTCAAAACCGTTCTTCTCCATCAATGTGAAAAATGGGCCTTAACCAAAGTAAATACAACAGCAGAATATAGTCAGAACTCATTGGGCCTTAGACTATGTCTACAATACATCTGCGCTCAGTAAATCTGGTGGTCTGTTCCGGCAGAGGAGCAGACTACTGGAATTACCATATCAGGTATAGCTGAATACCTCTGTGGCCCAATAGATCCCTTTTCACTATAACTGATCCTATTATAGTGATTGGGGATCTGTTGGGCCCCAGTGTTGTTCATCTACTGTTAATTCCAGTAGTCTTCTCTTTGGCCGGAACAGAATATTGGATTTACCGAATGCAGATGTGAACCTAGTCTTAGACAGAAGATACCTATGTAAATTGGTTCAAAAGAAAACACAACAGAGTACCCACATCCCGGCCAAAAGGCCATTTATCTCAGCTTGCTGTGAGCAGTCTTCTTTGGTCCTCATGGACATTTTTTTTTTTGCTTTTTAGACTGCTAAGGGTGTTTTTATGCAATATATGAAAACTGTCATTTATTCCTCCTCTTCATATCTCCTCTGACATTAATGGAGCCTTCTTTTTTATAAATATTAATACCTGTGATTACCAAATAATTGTAATATACCACATGGCCAAGTCTGATTAACATAGCGCACTATCGAAATATTTGCAGAGGTTCCATAATTAGCCTGAAGAGGAGAGATGAATATGCTAAGGCTTAGATGTAATCAGGCAGTAAAGGTTGTATATGTCATTAGAAAGCACTTCATTTTGACAATTCAATTTGGATCCCCTTTTCCCATATTGCATCCTAATCTTACACAGTGTTTGCAAACTTCTCAAACATTCTTCCAGTCATGTCTTGAACTTAATAAAAGCTAACGGGAAAACTAGCACTATAATTACCAAAGGCAGAGGTCAGATGGGGTTTTTACCATCACAGAAACACCTCTAATTTTGCAAAGTGTTCCAGACCCTGGCAGATGGTAATCAACATCTAAATTAGATCAGCAAATATGTTCCTTATCATGTTTTTCTCTTGATCTGGGTAGACAAAAAAAAAACTGCACGTGATTAGTCAGGCAATCAAAACGGAAAACTTTCTTTTTCATGGCAATGAATAATAAGACAATTATCATCCATTAACTTCTTTTCCAAATCACCATAATAGAAAACTAAGCCTTAATTGTCTGCATTTAAAACATTGCTCTTTTGTTTTGATGCTTTAAAGGCTTCCCTCCCTGTTCTGGATTTCAGAGGACAAGAAATAATGAAAAAAAATCCAACATTTGCTTCCTGTTATCATTTATTTACAGATAGGCCTTGACAAACGTAAAGTCTTCATTAAATATAAAAAAGGGAGCACAATAATCCGCGGACACAAAAGGCCTGCTATCTGCAAACACAAAACGTCATCGTTTTAAATGATCAACTAACTTTAAAGAAGGGTGCAGGTGTCCCCTCTTTTGGAATGAAGCAAGTGCACGCTATTAAAAAAAAAAAGTACTGGAACATTCTTTTTACTGGAAACAATTATACAAATTATATCTATGAAAGGCAGAGAATAGCAGTGCCTTGAACCTTGTCTATGCACGGAGAACAATGGAAAATTAATAATTAAACCTATTACATATGCTCATTGCTGAAAACAAAAGACACCTCGGCGGTTCAAACAGTGCAGTATTTTCATCTGAATAGTGGCTCCACGTTGTCCCCCCCCCCACTCATTATATAGGTATTGTACTTTAAATGTAACTGATAAGTTTATAGGCTTTATACTCTGAATAAGGCTAAGTTTTAATGCATAGCTCCTGAATAGCGCTGACATCGCTCAGCCTTCATTTTCGAGGATTCTTTGTTTCTGAAATAATGAAATTAATTTGCCTTTGTAATTTCTCATCTCACACAGTCAAAATAGCACTTTAGAATCCATTTAAAGATAGCTTCAGAGCGTAGCAGATCTTGGCTGTAAAAACAGAATTGAAAGCAAACATCAGCCATTCTGCCCTTTTAACCCAATGTTATTACGCTCATTGTTACACAATTAAAGCGAGCGGCTGCATTGTTGATGACATATAACAAACTTTAAGTTAAACGCCCCCATAGTTCTTTTAGAGATTATTTAATGGAAATTAACTTTCATCTGCTAGGCATTCAATTATCGGCTTCAATACTCCGTTATCCATTACATTTGGAAGAAGAAAGATGACCTGAAGAAGGGGTTTTAGAAAAGAATGTACTTTGGTTGCTTTTCAAACCCGTTAATTAACTGTGTCTTATGACAACTTACAGAAAGAAAACAATCTGTATATCATTATTATTATATGGCAAAGAATGATTGTGCTAGATGTTTTTATATCATGATTATTATATGGCAAAGTATGACTGTGTTAAAAGTTTAAATCATTAATATTATAGGGCAAAGTATGACTTGCTAGATGTCTTTATATCATTATTATTGCATTGCAAGGTATGATTCTGCTAGATGTCTTTTATATTATTATTATTATTTAGCAAAGTATGACTGTGTTAGATGTTTTTATATCATTATTATTATATGGCAAAGTATGATTGTACTAGATGTCTTTATATGAGTATTATTATATGAATGGTTTCCATTAGATTCCTGCAGTAAGTTGTAGCAGGGGTTGTACCGAGCATGTATTCCAAAAAAAAAGAAACTATCATGGCTGTATAGTCAGCATAGGCGGAACTAGCAGTATAGGTGGAGTAACGGCATATTTGGGGATATGGTTATACCTATTTAGGGCATAGTTATGGAAAATAGGACCTCCAATGTATTACAATGTTGCATGATTTCTACACAGTACACTTATGGAAACAGGTTTAGGCTGGTTTCACTCATATTTTTTAACTTTTTTTGTCTGTCTTTGATGATTTTCGTGTTTTTTTGTGTTTTAACAGCATTTTTTGCAGTACTTTTAGTAAAAAAATGTTACCTCCATAACATATACAGATAATTGGTTATCCATGTAATGCAATGCAATGATTCTCGGGGTCAGCCAGAGCAAAAGCCACTGTTAGAGAGTCTTGACCAACCTCTGTGATATTCATTTATTTTAATAGGGCATGAAGGATAGGGGTTGTTATTGTCAGATAACCCCTATAAGGGAACACTACACACAAAATGCAAAATTTGTACAGGTCTTGCGCTGGTGGTACACAACACTGGGATTCTCATTATTTTCTATGTATGTTTGTGCCCTGCACCTCCTCCTCAACGCCTGCACTTACAGCAAGAGCTGGGAGGAGGATGGGAGTTGTGGTTCATGATGGCTCTCACCCTTTCTTCCCTTGGAAATACTCTGGTAGTGCGCTCCCATCTGGTGTCAGTTGGAGTACATTAGATGTTTGGTAGAAGGGTGCAAGTCAGGACTCCCTGGTGGTGCAGGCAATGCAAATGGGTGCAGTTTGTTGCAAGGCAATAAGGAGGCCAGTGTAAATTCCAACAAGCTTTTCTGAGTTATTCTCGGCAAATAACTAGACATGGGTGAAGGTTTCAAAAATTCAATTCAGTTGCTTCGCCGAATTTTTCAAAAAAATTTGCTTGGTTCCAAATTAATTCATCATGCGCGTTAAATCAGCTAAATCCCAGCCTGCAGGGAAAGTGTATCTCGGTGTACATCACGATGAATTACAGCAACATGCATAGCTAGTCCTTTCTGGTAGTTACTGTGACTGGCAGTAAAATTAAACAGCTTATTCACCCCAATTTAAGAATCAAGGCCTAATAGAATTGTTTAAGTAATAAACAAGGTAGAAACACCAATAACAGTAAAATTAGAAAGCTTATTTACCCCAATGTTAGAATCAAGGTGTAATAGAATTGCTTATCTATTAATCAAGGTGGACACCCCAGCTTAATTTGAGATTCAAGGTCTAATGGAATTGCTTGTCTATTAAAAAAAAAGTTAGACACCCTAATAACAGCAGTATTAGACAGTTTATTCATTCCAATCAGAACCAAGGCGTAATAGAATTACATATCTATTAAGCAAGGTGGGCACCCCAATAACAGTTAAATTGCATTGCTTATTCCCCCAATTTGAGAATCAAGGCCTAATGGAATTGCTATTGATATCTATTAAACAAGGTAGACACTGTTCAATTAGATAGCTCTGTGCCCTACACAGGGATTGCAAAATGGGCTGTCTCCTATGGATCCCTTCAGCTTCAGATTACAGTCCCTGTACTGTCCGTGCAGTCTCCCTATGCTCTCCCTATGATCACCCTACAGTGTATAAAAACTCTCCCTAAGATCTCCCTACACTGTTCCTGCAGGCATCCTAACCAATATTCCACAATTAAAGACTTCTTAAACACTGTCCCTAGCGCTGGTCATATCTCTCCCTATACTCAGATCACAGTGAAGTGGAAGAGAATGGGCGAGATTAGGCTTTTTATAGGGCTGTGATATCACAGGGGATGGCCATCTGCTGATTGGCTGGCTGCGTAGCATTATGGGTCATATCATATTCCAAGGCTTCTTACTTTCACTTTGTAACACATGTAGCCGCCATTTTAGGAAAACACTATTCATTACCTTGAAGCACAATAAAAATTAGCATTTGTTGCGAATCTCCTTTTTCCTCATTTTTTTGTATCAGATTCCACTTTTGATGCTTCGATTCGCTCAACATTACAAATAACATTTGTGAGGATAAGGTCAGTTTCCCAAATACACACACACACAATCTTTCCAAGGCTGTATATGGAAAAGCAGGCTATATTGTCTCTCTCCATTAAATCCAGGCAACTTCCCAATTTGACCAAAGGAGTTCTATTCTGTTCTCATTAACTCTTTTTGCAATTCCCACTGCGGGGTGCAGATCTTAGAATGGTCTTCAAAGTGTGGGGAGTGTCAGAGCCAATTGATCTTTTCCACAAGCAGCAAAGTCCAGAACCAAAGACATGTGTTACCTTTGCAATTACGCACTGTCCTTTGTGGTCCTAAACAGTCTATAGATTATTTGCTTCATATCTCAGAGTTTGTTCTCACAATTCACAGAGCCATGCAGCTCCTCACACTTTGGCTGCCTAAGCAAGACTCTCTGACTGATGCAATCAGACTACCCTGCTCCTCCTTCAGAGGGGCAGGGCCAGCCTTCCTCTTGCTGAGTAGGGTACAATAACCAAGCCTACATCACCCAGTGAATGAGTCATACTCCACCTCCTCTCCGCCTCCCTGGTCCTGGCCACTGGCTCCTGTTCCTTCATCTTCTGGTCCCCAGCTTGTTTGCTACTGGCCAGGGACTGGACATAATCACCTGTGCTGCTTCAGTGACGTGTCACTTTAGAAGCTTTGCTCCTCAGTCACATGTGCTGCTTTACCATCCTTCACTCAACTCCCTAAGATTTACAGATTTCTCCCTGTACACATAAAAACTCTGAAGTGAAGGAGACAAATTGAAACCACCCAGGGGGTCACCAAGGGAAGGTACTTCAATGTTTACTTGCTAGGTCTGTTCATTATCCACACATCATTCCACACTATACCATTTCGTGTCATGCTTTTGTTTCCCCTTTGTTCCTTCTTTGTACTACTGAAGGAATATTTAACTACACATATTCTGTAACGCAAAAGTTAAACTTGCCCCCACTACCGCTTCTATTACCAGACTCCTCCATGCACATTCATCTGTACATTCTTTATCTGTATAGTGTTAAGCTAGATTTACATGGCCCAATGTTCAGGCCATCCTATGAATGCACATTCCCAATAATCTGCACGTCTAAAGGGGCTGCTGATCACCCAATGAATGAGTGTTTCATCAAGGTGATAAGCAGGCACCTCAATCATCATTCCTGGGCAGCAGATCGTGCTGACTAAGCAGCACTCTGGTGTCCAGGAAAAATGATTTTGTATAGGGATGAGAAAAAACTGTCTCCATGGGTCATCCTCATATTGTGGAGGTGATCGCTGCATGTAAATGCAGCAGTCTCCTCCATTTTATGAGCAGTCTATCATCCTGTTCTGCAGGGCATTGTTCACAATGAAGCGGTCATCAGTGTGGGATGTGGCCAAAGGACATACACTTCTATGCCTTTCTGTGACTCTTCCAGTCTCTCTGTTGCAACCTGCTAATGACACTCTGTGACACTCTAAGCTCATTGGCCACTTCTGTCTGAGAACATCCTGCTTGAAGCCTCACAATGGCGAGGTACTGTCCATCAATTGTTAGGTGTCGTCTTGGTCTCATGATGTCAAAATGTGAACAGCATAATGAGGAGGACTGTTTAAATACCAATTCTAATTGAACCAGGAAATTTACTGGGCAATCCATGGATCAAACACCTGTTGTGAATTTTGCTGTTAAGCTTCTTGTTAGAGAACAGCAAGTTGTGGAAAAAAGTACTGAAACATTGGACAGTTGTACATGTGCATTCAAAAATTTAGAGAAGGTCACATGAAGTTCACCTGTAAAGCTTAAACTGCATTTTAGGTTTATCCTAAAATTTTACCCACAAGCCAAAAATTCCTCGACTTTTTGTGAGTAGTGTATATAGGGGCACTATACTATGGAGGGAAGAGCATTATATATACGCGGGCATTATACTACAGGTGAGAGAATTATATATATATGGTGGCACTTTTACTAAAGCTGGAGAGGAAATATATATATGGGGTCATATATACGGGACTACATAGGGAAGAGCATTATATATACTACCACTACTGGGGGCAGTATACTATGGAGGGGCTAGGGGGAGCATTATATATACAGGGGCATTGTACTAAAGGGGGGACCACAGGGGCGAATGCATTATATAGTACAGACCAAAAGTTTGGACACACCTTCTCATTCAAAGAGTTTTCTGTATTTTCATGACTATGAAAATTGTAGATTCACACTGAAGGCATCAAAACTATGAATTAACACATGTGGAATTATATACTTAACAAAAAAGTGTGAAAACTGTAAATATGTCTTATATTCTAGGTTCTTCAAAGTAGCCACCTTTTGCTTTGATTACTGCTTTGCACACTCTTGGCATTCTCTTGATGAGCTTCAAGAGGTAGTCACCTGAAATGGTTTTCACTTCACAGGTGTGCCCTCTCAGGTTTAATAAGTGAGATTTCTTGCCTTATAAATGGGGTTGGGACCGTGAGTTGTGTTGGGCAGAAGTCTGGTGGATACACAGCTGATAGTCCTACTGAATAGACTGTTAGAATTTGTATTATGGCAAGAAAAAAAGCAGCTAAGTAAAGAAAAACTAGTGGCCATCATTACTTTAAGAAATTAAGGTCAGTTAGTCCGAAAAATTGGGAAAACTTTGAAAGTGTCCCCAAGTGCAGTCGCAAAAACCATCAAGCGCTACAAAGAAACTGGCTCACATGAGGACCGCCCCAGGAAAGGAAGACCAAAAGTCACCTCTGCTGCAGAGGATAAGTTCATCCGAGTCACCAGCCTCAGAAATCGCAGGTTAACAGCAGCTCAGATTAGAGACAAGGTCAATGCCACACAGAGTTCTAGCAGCAGACACATCTCTACAACAACTGTTAAGAGGAGACTGTGTGCAGCAGGCCTTCATGGTAAAATAGCTGCTAGGAAACCACTGCTAAGGACAGGCAACAAGCAAAAGAGACTTGTTTGGGCTAAAGAACACAAGGAATGGACATTAGACCAGTGGAAATCTGTGCTTTGGTCTGATGAGTCCAAATTTGAGATCTTTGGTTCCAACCACCATGTCTTTGTGCGACGCAGAAAAGGTAAATGGATGGACTCTACATTCCTGGTTCCCACCGTGAAGCATGGAGGAGGAGGTGTGATGGTGTGGGGGTGCTTTGCTGGTGACACTGTTGGGGATTTATTCAAAATTGAAGGCATACTGAACCAGCATGGCTACCACAGCATCTGGCAGTGGCATGCTATTCCATCCGGTTTGCGTTTAGTTGGACCATAATTTATTTATCAACAGGACAATGACCCCAAACACACCTCCAGGCTGTGTAAAGACTATTTGACCAAGAAGGAAAGTGATGGGGTGCTACGCCAGATGACCTGGCCTCCACAGTCACCAGACCTGAACCCAATCGAGATGGTTTGGGGTGAGCTGGACCGCAGAGTGAAGGCAAAAGGGCCAACAAGTGATAAGCATCTCTGGGAACTCCTTCAAGACTGTTGGAATACCATTTCAGGTGACTACCTCTTGAAGCTCAACAAGAGAATGCCAAGAGTGTGCAAAGCAGTAATCAAAGCAAAAGGTGGCTACTTTGAAGAACCTAGAATATAAGACATATTTTCAGTTGTTTCACACTTTTTTGTTAAGTATATAATTCCACATGTGTTAATTCATAGTTTTGACGCCTTCAGTGTGAATCTACAATTTTCATAGTCATGAAAATACAGAAAACTCTTTCAATGAGAAGGTGTGTCCAAACTTTTGGTCTGTACTGTATATATGGGGGCATTATACTAGAGGGGTGGAAGAGCATTATATATACTACAGGAGCCAGTATAGGGGGCATTATATGGCAGGGTGTACTATGGGGGCATTATAATACAGGCCAGACCACTAAAGGCGGCATAATAATACAGAAGCACTTATAATACAGGAGGCACTATAGGGGGCGCATTATAATTCAGGCTGGAGCACTATAGGGACCCTACAGGGGTGGCATTATAATACATGCTAGAGCACCACAGGTTGCATTATAATACAGAAGGCATTATACATATGGGCACTAAAGGGAGGTGCATTATACATACTGGCACTATAGGGGGCATTATTAATATAGGAGGCACTACAGGGGCACTACATCAAGACTTCATAAATATCAGGGCTATTTCAAGGAGCCTTATAGATCGGCCTTATTATTACTAGGGGCTCTAAACGGGTGCCTTATAGAGGGGCTTTGTAACTGCTGGGAGCACTATATTTCTACTAAAGGCCCTATGGGGGCATTATTATCATTATTGGACAGAATATGGAGGCCATTACTACTAATGAGGTATCTCTTGGGGGTACTGTAGGGGGCATTATTACTGTTAAAGGCAATTTGGGAGCATATTACAATGTTGGGAATTATCTGTATGGCACTATTATTTCTGCAGTACAGTATTTGGGGGCATTGGGGACCACAATGGGCACGGTATTGGGGTTAGCAGCAGGATAACAATGTTGGGGCACCAGGATGGGGGGGGGGGTTATGGAAAAGTGAGGAACCTAAGATGTCTGTATGCCAAACTCTGCAGAGACTAGATGCATCTGAAAGATGTCATCATGGTGATCTGCTTCCAATGAAGAAGATGAGAAAAGAGGACACATCACTGGATGTAACAGGTATGTGGAGCTCTATTCTCCTGTACATCATCACTGGATGTAACAGGTATGTGGCGCTGCATGTAATGTTCATACAAATACATCTTTAACAGTAGAGCTTGGTGGAAGGGTTGGATAGAGAATTTGGCACGGGGAGGAGGTAATTAAAATTTTTGCCTCAGGCAGCAGGAAGGCTAGAATTGACCCTGACTGGTTGATATAGGTTGATTTTGGTGCTTTTTGTTGCACAGCTCATTTTAAAGATTTTGTTGCAGAACAAACCATCCAAATAGATTGTATTCCTCTTTACAGAAAGATGCAAACCAGGTTTGTTTTTCCTTGTATCTCCTCTGAGATGAAAGCAGCTCATGCTGTTCTGGAGAATCTATAATTTAAGATATTGTTTTGCTAAAGTTCTACCTTGTTAATAGAGATAAAACAAACACAATACATACATAATAAGTCTGCATCTGATACATGTCAGCAATGCGCCTGCATGTCGCACGCCTGGCAAAATATTACACAGTCACAATCATACAGATAGATTGGTTCAATAAGGAAGTCATTGAATTGCAAGTGAGTTAATTTGACTCCAAAAGAGATTGGAGCTTAAGAAAGCTTTGTCATCACAGGAAGGGATAGGCAGCAGGGTTAGGCATTTAAAATTCCTTAGTGATGAGTAAGTGGCATTCCTGTCCTGCTGGGAAAAAGTAGGATTCAAAGAGATGCCTGCAGAGCCAGAGGGAGAAACATCAGCGACAAATTAGGGACTTACAAATTACAGAGAGCTACAATCTACTTTTACTTCATAGACAAATAATGACTGCAGGGCCTCACAATTCACAGAACAGTCCAAAACCCATAAAAATAGCGCCAAATCCAATACAGATAATTGCCTTGCAGATTTTTATTGTAATTAGCAATTCCTAAAATTACATTTAACCAAATTAAAGTCTCTAATTCCATCTCGTTTTTTGGCTTTTAAGCAGATTCTTTATTGGAGATGTTGGTAGCGAGCGGTTTCAAGGAATAACAATGAGTAAAACGGTAGCTGTTGTGAAAAAGGCAGCGTAGAGGAGAAAGAAATAGCGGATAGAGTAGTGTGGTTAATTGAAGGACCGAGCAAAGGAGATTTAACCTTTTCTTTGCTGGAATGGCAGTATTAATTTTCTCAATTGCTCAGTAACGAGTCTAACCTGGACAAGGTCAAAGATTATGTGGAAGGATTACCTCTTCTATGACCATGTTGTCTTGTATTTGTATATCAGAGGTGTAGTAACAGGTGTTGTGGAGGAGATTGAACCCCCCCTGCCTGGAAAGTCCACAGGGATCTATAACACATAAGAGAACAGCAGTGCATCGTGCATACAACCAAGGAGTCTGGGTCCCCACTATATCTCCTCGTTAATAAGGTAACGAAAAGGGGACAGCCAGAGACACATGAGCACCAGCACTGTCAGAGGGTAAACAGGAGAAATTAGTTGGCAGAGGGAGGAGAGGGATGAGGGAATAGAAAATGGCAGGGGCAGAAGGAGGAGGGTCAGTGGGGAGATGAAACCTGAAATGGGACTTGTGGAGGGTCAAGAGAGACAGGTGGCTCAGAGTTCTACAAGATGCAACGGGCGGCCTCCCCGCAGGGCCCTGTACTGTCAAGGTATCGCCCCCCCAGGTGTAGGAATGCTGAGTGGTATATTTGTGGCCTAAAATGTCTCTTTATGGTGGTGTGTCACGGTGCTCCTATCTGGAGATGGCTGGACCGCAGGCTTTAGCTCCGAGGCAATAAATAGGGAGAATAATTGAGGAAATAAGGAATAAACGAGTTCAGACCTTTGGGTGAAATCCAACGCAGCTTTACTTGAGTAGACCTGCATTCAAACAACAATCTTGTGGCTTTGTCTTGGCCCCAGCAGGTTTTAGCATAAACTGGCAGCAGGGGCATTGCTAGGGTCTCAAAAGATCCGGGGCCCAAGCCCCAATGCATATGGCCCAATTTTTTAAGTCGAACTTGAGCCCCCCACCCCCATCCCCCCTGCAAACACTAAAACTGAAGACATTTTGCTGTACTTGCTATACAGCAGCACACACCTGTAACATCCAGTGCCTCCCAGGTGACGTCTCCTCTGATGTAGATCTTCTCTGTCATCAACTTCTCTCAGCCTCATCTCTGCAGAGTGTGACATACAGACATCTTAGCTTCCTCAATTTTCTGTACCCCAAAATACTATCCTGAAGAAATATCAGTGCCCCCCATAGTAATAGTGTCCTCATAGTCCCACCAATAGTAATCCACTTCTAGAATGCCCTCATTAGTAATACTGCCCCCTACAGTGTCCCCAACAGTGATAATGCTCCCCAAGAGTGCCCCCATTAGTAGAAGAGACCACCAGTATTAATAATGCCCTTACAGAGCCCCCAGTAGAAATAAGGCCCCCCTATTGTTCCCCCAGTGATAATAAAGCTCCTTACAGACTCCTCAGTAGTAAAAAGGCCCCCGATAGTGCTCCTAGTACAAATAAGGCGGATCTATAAGTCCCTCCTATACAGCCCCCAGTAGTACTAAAAACGCCTAATGTCCCCTGGATTTAAAAATTCCCCCACAGTGCCCCCAGTATTTATATCGCCCCCTACTGTTATAATTCTTGCCCTGAAGTGCCCCCAGTAGTAATAAGAATGCCTAATGTCCCCTGGATTTAAAATGCCCTCACAGTGCCCCCAGTATTTATATCGCCCCCTACTGTTATAATGCTTGCCCTGAAGTGCCCCCAGTATTTATATTGACCCCTACTGTTATAATGCTCACCCTGAAGCACCCCCAGTATTTATAATGCTCACCCTGAAGTTTACCCTGTAGTTATATTCCTCCATTAGTCCATTCTGAGTAACTACAGATCTGCCGTGTTTGCTGCCACCTGCTATTTAACCAGGTATATGACATATTTAACAGTTACATAACATTGCTAAGTGCACCGTTTGTGGGATTTGGAATAAAATACATAAAATGACATTGTTTGTAGAAGACAGTAGCGGGGCATAAGAGTGGTAACACTATTTTGGGGTGTAAAAAGACAGTAGGGTACAGGGGCTCTCACATTGATCTGCCAAGGGCAGGGAACATTCTTCTAGCGATCTATCCATAGGACCATATATGTGTAGAACAGCTTCAAGGCTACTGTGCATGTCCTAGAGCTGTTCTTCACAAACTAGCAGCGCAGATCGGAGGTGGCCAGTACAGGCATCTTGCACTACCCTATGCATGCTCCTGTAATCCTGAGCACCAGAGAGGATGGCACTTCTTCTACTGAGCAAGTGCGGCCACCGCTGCTAAATTGCAGTGGTGGCCGCAACCCCTAGAAACGAGCATTGTATAATGGGAGACAAAATGGACTAAAACAAGAAGAGGCAATATAGACAATGAATGTACATTAGTAAATGGATTATATTAACAATATGTACATGATAAATATAATTTTCTCAAGTGTGACATCCCCTTTAAAGAAGCATTCCCACAATTATTTGTATTCTCTGGCAAGGTAAATTGTAGTGAAGGTAAACTTTTTTCCCAGTGGTTGTATTTGTGAGTTATAGACTTCATTCTGATCCTCAGCTGTGTCATGTGACCGACACTCTCTAACCGACACAGCGTTCTATATGTGGACAGGAAGTCAGATTCTCTGTACATGCCTATGAGACTGACATTGTTCACGTGTCTCTTCCAAAACCAGCACTGATATTTCTGATCAGCACAGAGAAGAGGGAACAGGGTTCCTGTCATCTAATAGCACTCTGTTCCCTGAATCCTCTTTGGCCAGTTCTGTCTTTCCTAACTTTTGGGACACAAATATGCTTGTATCCTGAAGTTTGGGGGTCACACATACCATAGTCCCCAAGGCTGCAGGTTGTGCAACCCTGAACTTGAGTAATATAGTAAATAATTCATATGGTGGCTGCAACAGCAGGTTCTAGCTCTCTGTCTGTAAAGGCATTTTTATACAGACTGATGGACATCAAGTTGAACCAAATGTTCCTGATAATTGCCTTTGGAGGTGAAAGATGCATTTACAGGCAGTAATAATATCCTCTATATGGAGATGAGTGATAGGTAAAGCAATCACTTATTCCCATATAGAGTCATGGTTTGCTGGCAGCACATCCCTGTTTACAAAGGACCATATGCTGCTGGCAGATGATATGTGCCGTATAACAAAAGTGGTTATTTGATGAATGAGCTTGTTCATTGGGTAAACTGCTACTCATTTACACAGGGGGCTTATTGGGAACAAGTGCCCATAGTGCAACACAGGAGTCAGGAAGATAAGCTGCAACTACAGCTAACCATACTGTGCTGCTTGTGAGGGATTACAGTTAATACACCCATCATACTTAACTATGTCCTGACCAGACATGCTAGAGATTCCACGGGGAGAGACTTTAGCAGAATAGCATATCAAAAGTGCCATTATTTTCCACGTAGCCAGCCTAGATACCTTGTTATCTGGGGAAATAATAGGCACCGTGTCCAGATTGTTGTTGGATGTACTACAACCCCTATAGTTTATTCTTTCATCTCTTGTCTGGTTTTCTGACTCCTACACACCAGCCATTGCACTTTACAAGCTCTGCCTTGCACCCATCCAAACAGTTAATAGGCACCCCAGCTACCATCAGACAGGAGGCCTAGAGTCAGGGTGTGCCCCTAGGGAACAAATATTCACTGCACGGCACTAGGGGGCACTTCTGTGAGGACAGCTGCCATTAGTGACTGTGACAGCCATAGCCACTGCCACTCCTATCCTCCACTCTGGTTCCTCTTGGGTCTGTGCTCACATAAATGCTCATCTTCCGTAAATGCCCCAATCCTAGGCTTGTGTAACAGGGCACTAAGACTGCATGTTGTGAAAGCATAACAGAGTTAAGTAATAAGAAATATGATTAGGGGGTGGGGTGGCATTTACAGTAAAAAAAAAAATCTCAATTTTTCTTTGTAAAGCCAATTGGATGACATGTTGTATGTCCTATGCCTATCTGAGTGCTAAGCTCTGCACCAGCATCACTGAAGACTGAACCTGTCCACTTAGTAGGCACGGAGAGAGACCATGTGGGTTTTCTAAAAGGCATGCAGAGGGATTTTCTTTTATTAAAGATAGCTCTATAAACTTAGTAAACCATAAGAAGCTTATAACATGCTGTCTTATGTTTCATCAGCCACTTCATAGTTGAGACACAGTCATTGCAGCAACCTGCGCCAAAAATGGTATTAGTAGATACTTAGGAAAGAGATCTATGCTTTTTGGCAAGCTTGATCAACACATATAATGCATTACAGCTTTAGAGTATAAACAGAAGTAAACTCAGGGTGTGAACAGAGTGTGGTTGGAATCTACATAATAACCAGAAAACATTTAAATGTTCATTTTCATAGGAATCTGATACTGTATACAGCTGTATGGTGAAATGAAGTCCTCCAACAGGGGTTCAGGTGATCTACCAACTCTTTGCCCACTGCTTGATGATTTTCTGATTCTTGAAGGCTTTTGTAGCTGATGCTGACTCAATCCTAATCAGGGCCATGATTTGTTTTCATTCATTTCATAAGAATACTTGGGGATAAAAACCTTCTTGTTCCTCAATATAAAATCTGAGGCATACGGAACTAGAGCATGGGCCCGTGGCAGGAGATGGACTTGGTTTTACAGATCCAAACAGTAAGGTGGCCATACACTTTAGTCTTAGGTTGATCAAAACACTTGAGTAAAATGAATCAATGAACAATAGTTTTAGCCAACTGATGACAGACCAGTCTGAAAAAAAGACTGTTGTTTTTGAAATTTTTGTCCAATAGTCAGACAAAAGATCTCAGAGAAAAATCGTTCATGGATGGAAGGAAGAATTTTCCCAGAAACAACTTTCGCCCATTGTTTACCGTCATTAAAGATGTATGCCCAGTTTGAACAAAAGTAAAAGCCCTAATATACATTAGTGTATTCTTGGCCAAACCTGCCAAAAACGGCAAGTTAGGCCAACAGTTTAATTTCTATGGGGACTTTACCCCAAGAAATAATGTTAAGGGAGAGAGAAAGGACAAAATTAATATTTTTGACTGATCCTTTTGTTCTCCCAGGAGATGCCACTGCCAGAAGTGTCTGACAGTGTCTTACTCCCTATTAAATACACATACACATTCAGCCAAGCCAAACGTGTATGAGGTAGTTATGAGGGAGTTGGGAGAGATAGCTGTCAGCTGAAAAATCCTTTGGCCGACAACTACTAAATGTATATGGCTGCCTTAAAAGAGTTTTCCCGGATTTTTGAAGTGGCAATCTATCCTCTGGATAGGTCATCAGTATCTGATTGGTGGGGGTCTGACCTGAGACCCACACCAATCAGCTGTTTTAGAAGGCACCAGTGCTTACAGTAACGTGGCGGCCTTCTCACAGCTTTCACTAGGCCATGTGACATCACGTTCATTGGTCACATGGCCTTGGCCCAGATTAACCCCATTGGAGTGAATGGAGATGAGCCGCAATACCAAGCACAGCCTCTATACAAAGTACAGCTCTGTGTTTGGTGGGCAGAGAGAAGGTCCTGCACTAAGATGAGCGCTGGTGCCTTCTCAAACAGCTCATTCACAGATACTGATGACCTATATGGAGGATAGCTGCAAAAAAAGGGGGTCAGTCAGCACATCCAATGCGCAGGTGCACGCTGCCATGGCTAGATACACTAAGGAAAAAAACACAATGCAGCAGCACTCTGCAAACACAAATAATGTACAATATTGCCATAGTAGTAGAAAATATTCTGGTTCTAATGCTACACTTATTATGCAAAATTGAGATTCTTGGCAAATATATTTTGTACAAAATTATTTGGGCCCGTCTGCCAAACGTCAAGGCAATCTCTTTAAGATGGGAACCTAACACTAATTCCTACCTGTTGTGTACCATAATGGCCATCATTAAATTCAGGGAGTGTTGGTTCCACATGCATGCTGGGTCCACTTTGCCTTTGCTATTTTTGGTGCCTTAAAGGCCTCCATTAAATCCAGGGATGCAGGCACCAACATGCATGCTGAGCCCACTCACCTCCCCTGGTGCCTCACGGCTTCAAATGTATATATTGAGAGCAGGCTACAGCTTTCTACTCACTCTGATTAAAATCTATTTAATTTTGTCCAAAATGTATTTGCCAAGAATCTCAATTTTGCAAAATAAGTGTAACACTAGCACCAGAATATTTTCTACTACTATGGCAATATTGTATGTTATTTGTGTTTGCAGAGTGCTGCTGCATTGTGTTTTTTCCTTAGTGTATCTAGCCATGGCAGCGTGCACCTGCGCATTGGATGTGCTGACTGACCCCCTTTTTTGCAGTTGTACTGATACTGGAGGTGTGGCTACTCCAGCCGGTCTTGCGCTCCTGACAAGCCTGTCTGCCCCATAGGCTGATTTTAATCTGATTGGATCCGTGCCACATGCACCAAAACTCCACCTCTCCAGAAAGGAAAACCAGAAGCAAGATGGTATAAAGACTACCCAGTGTGGGGAGCTGACCAGCACCACTGTCTCCAGTAGGAGAGGTATGAGCAGATGTAGGAATGTGTCCGGTCCCCGTGCTTATCCCTGTTGTATTTGATCATCGAGTTGTTCCTAGGGGACCCAGGCTGTAGCACCCCAAGCTCTTAGAGTGAGAGGCTTCAGACAGGTGTAGTGCCCTGGAGCAGGGGGTACTTTCACATTTGGACATTTGCTTATTTCCCCTAAGCAACATTATAAGCTTCTTACTTTATTTTACTTGAAAAGGTTAACTTATAATGTTTATTACTGTGTTACTGCATTTTATATGTTGTGATACATATCCTATTCATGTATTTACAAGGCTCTGTGGAAAGGGTTAATGAATACTGAGAGACTGTTAGGACTTTAAATGAGAAGCTGGAAATTTTCAACAGCTGCCATAGAGTTTAACGATGACCATGTTTTGGAGGGGAAAAAAGCCAGACGTTGTTTACCACCAAACCCAGAAAGTCTGAAATTTTGAATGTCTGGTTTTAGCTCTGTTGTTATGTCTGGAAACTTGTTTTGTCTGGAAAAACTGCTGAGTCATTGGCATTGAGAAGTGAAGCGTTGGGGCCAACCCAAACCAGGTCACTGCATAGGTCATACCTCCACCTCGTCCATGTGACTACTCTTTCATCAGCAGGTGACAGTTACCAAGACCCAACCCCTTGGCTAGACCCACATCTCAGATGGCCCTGGTGATTGCAGCTTCTTCCTCCGATTGCCTTCAGACCAGCCGTGCATATGAAAAATCCAGTTAGTTTCCACATGGGGATTCAGTCAGAGTTAACTACATGGCTGGACCAAGGGGGGAGAACCCTGACCTCCTCCAACACCTTGCTAGTCGTCACTATGGGAGATGGGTACAAAGTGATTGTTAGCCCAGTGATGTCCATCACCACTGGGTTGAGTCACTCCTATGCCCTGCCGTAACAAAACCTGGAGCATCTGAACCAGGAATTGGATGAGCTTGGTCACCCTAGATTAGCTCAACTCTCACCCTCTATGAGAGTTTAAGACCCTGGATCAGCTCCTTTTAAAGCAGATATTGATCCTGCAGTTCCAAGTGCAGCCATAGGGAGTCACTAGAATTCCACAAATGAAACCTCCATTGGAGTTACAACCAGATTCTTCAAAGAAGATCCACCAGGAAAGGATTCAGAAGTTGGCAAGAAAATGGCTGTGGGTACCGGCCCAGCCTAAAGTTGTATCTTTTGTCTAAAAAACAAGAAGGTTGGAGCCTTTTAAAAAGGGGACATCATCATCAGGGGATGAGACAAATTGACTCTGTTCCTGCTTGCTCTAATTGTCCCTCATTTGTCCACTCAGATACCCTGCTGTATTTGAAGAGCTCCAACTTACTACAGGAAAGTTGTCAAAGTTGTGCTTGTTGTGTCTTCCCTTTCCCTTCTCAGGTTATGGCAACACCTACCTGACAAGGTTCTGCAATGTTCCAAGCCCTGTGCCCAAGGAAAGGATTCAAACGTCTATCTGAGCTCCTTGTGACCCAACTTGTGATTCCAGGACTTTAGGCTGGCAGACCTAAAAGTTGGAGATCTCCTGTTATTCCTGTGCTAGCAATGTTTACAAGCAAGTACCTGACAAGTATTCCTTGAGCTTGTGCTACAGAGCCGCATACCCAGGTTTGGTTCTCCCTGCTGGTTCTCCCTGCTACCTGCTCCCAAAGGACTCTAACGTAGCTGAGCTCTGCAACCAGGGTGCCTGTAGACAGATAGCTAGCCCACTACCCTTGCCATGAATTAAGGACTGCCACTTGAGATCTTCATTTATGCCCCTTGGAATCTAGACTTAGACCACTTTCACATTAGCAGCAGCACGGATCCGGCGGGTGAAGGGTGCCGCCGGATCCGTGCTGCCGCAAGTACACGTGAGGAGCCGGAGCAGCGCTCCGGCCCCACACGTGTCACATACACATACACAAACACATAGACATACACATAGACATACACAGACATACACATACACAGACATACTTACATGCTCCCAGCAGCTCCAGAGGAGGAGGACAGCGTGCACATTGCTGGGGGGAAAATGGAGGGAGAATATTCCTATGTGCGCGCAGTCCTCCTCCTCCTGTGATGTGCGGAGCTGCTGGGAGCATGTAAGTATGTCTGTGTATGTGTATGTCTGCGTGTATGTCTGTGTGTATGTGTCTGTCATGTGTGGTGTACTGTGGACGGATCCGTCATGAACTCCATTGAAAGTCAATGGAGGACGGATCCGTTTACTGAGTGTGTCACACTGAACAGATCAGTCCCCATTGTCTTGCATTGGGGGTCATGACGGATCCATCTTGGTGCGGATGCCCAGGACTGAGAGCAAACCGCAGCATGCTGCGGTTTGCTCTCTGTTCTGGAGACGGAACGGAATGCTTCTAGGAGCATTCCGTTGTCTTCAGTTCAGTTTTGTCCCTATTGACAATGAATGGGGACAAAACGGAAACGTTTTTTTCCAGTATTGAGCCCCTATGACGGAACTCGATACCGGAAAAAGAAAACGCTAGTTTGAAAGTAGCCTTAGTCTAGGCCTTGTATGTATTTACGCACATGTCCTTAATCCTTTTATCTCCACAGCATTGGGAGGGGAGGAAGCTAGCTGAGATCTTTGTCATCTGTGTCTGTGGACATTAGCCGCTAGAATACCAGGGATGATCGAAGAGGGCTTGCGTTATTAGCAAAGGGGTGTGTCTGGGGTGTTTTACTTGTTCATCTGATGCTCAACCATCAATCAACTTCTGTCTAATGTGAATGGCCACCTATAGTGATTCGCAATTTGACCATGTGCATGAGGGCTAAGTACCGTATTACGGCAGCTTACAAATAATGAATATATTAGACCTTAGTTCATTACAAGTATCTTTGAAGGGACTTATACCTCCAAACCAAGGAACGACTTAGGCTGACTATATCATGAAATAAAATCTGAAAAGGTTTTCAAGGGGATTATTTTATTTTATAAAATGGAGATGGAGTCAAAAATATAAAATAATCATTACTCACTGCTTCCCCAGAGCTACCATTCAAACCCTACTCTGGTCCTTGCTGCTCTCCATTTTCTGCTCCTGGAAATTGCTTGAACAGCCCGGTCAACTGATCACTTGCCCCTGGAAAACCAGTTTAATTTCATGAAAGGAAGCAGGGGGTGCGCTCTCCTTATAACTTTAAACACCCCTTTACATGGCCTGTTGTAGCAAGTAATTGTCAGGAAGCAAGCATTCCTTCCTCACAATCACTTGCTCATCAGTGGAGGAGAAAGCTGCATTTACATGCAACAATCTCCTCTACAGTATAGGGAGGAACGATCTTTGATGTGATAGCTCGTCCCCATTCAAAATGATTGTTTGCCGGCAGCAGATGCTGTTTAGATAACACGATCTGCTGCCGGCAAGTGGTGATTTAAGTGACCACATGAACAATCCTATTACCCGATGAAAAAGCGTTTTCGGGTAATTGGCAGCACTTTTACACAGGCAGATAATCGATAACGAGCATCCATACAAGTTCTTATTAGCGATAATCTGCACGAAAATAGGGCAGTGTAAAGGGCCCTTAAGTCAGCTATATTCATTCTTGGCTGCTGTTAACCAGACAACACAGCTGAGCATTAAAGATCAGTTATGCTGCACCTTGCATCACATCCAGGTGAACATATGGATTTTTAATGTAATACTGACACTTGATCTATCAGGCATTTACATTATATCTTGATTTACATATCCATTATAGTATATGCACATGAGTTATTATAACAATTTCACTAACATTGATAATTGCATAATGTGTTTGTATCGTACTCCTGTTATTACCACATAAGAAGATTTTATCAATAAGCCAGTTATGTTATGGAAATTGGCATAGAATATATGGAAGCTATAACCCTCTTTGTCCTCTAAGTCACTTGTGATCAAGGGCACTCTTACCTTTCTCAAAGATTAAACCAAGTAGTTGATAAAGACGTGCTTGGAGCTTAAGAAAGTAGGAAAGGCTTGATACTGGTGACAATACCAAAGCAGAAGCCCAGTCCCATGGACTGGTATTGGGCTTTCTTCACTATTTATGGTTCTGTACTCACTAGTATCATGTATGCCATGGTTTCTGTGTATAATGTAAGCCACAGCACTGTGCCAGCTGTATAATGGAACCAAATATTGACAAAGGTCAGTCAGAATACGATATGCTGTAGCACAAGTCTCCCTGACAGGGCCGTAACTACCATAACGGCAGACCAGGTGACTGCTATGGGGCCCAGGGCAAGAGGAGGCCCGGTCTTTGTTAGGATTATCTCCTCTTCTACTGTGGTTGAAAACATGGTCAGGACTCTACCCTCAAAAGTAACAACTTTTAGCAAATGAGGCAGTGGAAAAATGGCCCGAGGGTCATTGAAAAGGGTTTAGGCAGAAACCCTTCTGTCCTGTGTGGGGGGCCTGGTTTGATCCTTGCTATGGGGCCCATATTTCTCTATGTGTGCCTCTGCTCCTTGACTCTCTTCTTTTGCTCACACCACCTCCTTTTCACTGTGGTGTCTGACAATCAGTGCCATAAGTGTCTATGGAAGTGGTTAAATAGGTTATAAGTGATAGATCAAAACATTAATAGCATTAACTTTTTTTAGTCAGTAGCATGATTTGGAGAGAAATTTTATGTCACAGCTAAAAACAGGTGCTAATTAGTGATGAGCGAACATGTTCAGCCGAATACACTCGAGCGCCATACTCGAGTCCCCTCCCCGCACGCTAATTAGCCAATTAGTGTGCAGGAAGGTACTGGCATTCACTGTGATGCCAGTAGCCATGTTAGCTACTGGCATTACAGTGATTGGCTGGCCAGGAACGTGTCATGTGACCGGCTCATACCGAGCCAGGGAGAGCTGCTGCAAGCAGGGACAGATAGAGTAGGGACAGAAGAACGCTAGGCAGGGATAGAATTTGCTCAGAAAAGACCCAAAAGCACTTTTAAGGGCTATTATATCTTGCTGGCAAACAATTTTTTTATTTTGGGGGTGTTAAAAATAGCGCTAGGTGGCCTGCTATTAAAACCACGTGTGCAGCTGCTGCATGCTGTATGATACTCTCTGTATACTATATACCTGACATCCTTTGCTATTATTTCTGCTGTTAAGCCCGCAGTACCACTTTTGTGTCTCGCTGTATAACATTTGCGCAAGGAGGGACTTATAGTGTAGGGATAGGATTTGGCTAGGCAGGGCTAGTATTTCTGTTCAAAAGACACAAAAGTCCATTGTTAAATCTGGCTGCATTTTTTTTTCTTTTGGGGCAAAAAGAACGCAAGTGTGCCTGACACTACCACTACGTGCACAGCGTGTGTATTAGAACCTTTCAAAAGTCTATATACCTGACATCCGTTGCTATTTTTTCTTCCGTTAATTAAGGCCGCAGTACCTCTTTTGCGTCTGCTGTATAACATTTGCACAAGGAGGCACATATATTGTAGGGATATGATTTGGCTAGGCAGGGCTAGTTGTTCTGTTCAAAAGACACAAAAGTCCATTGTTATATCTGGCTGCAATATATTATTTTTGTGGTGGGTTAAAAATTGTGCAAGGTTGCCTGACCTTAACACCACCTTTTCAGCGTCTTCTGTCTAACATTTGTGTATCCCAAATAACAGAAATCCGATGTATTTTTTTCTGCAGCTATTGAAGGCGATATTACTAATGTCGCCGTGATTAGCGGCAGAACGAAACGCAATAAATGTCAGGTATATAGGAGAAACATACATTGTCCTACACACGCTGCGCAGCTGGTGTTAAGATTAGGCAAACTTGTACAAATTTTGACCATCAAGAATAACAATGTTACAGCTAGATATAACAAAAGTCCTTAAAAGGACTTTGGGGTCTTTTCAACAGAACAACTAGCCCTGCCTAGCCAAATCCTATCCCTACACTATCTGTGCCTGATTGCGCAAACGTTATACATTATATGAATAACAGCAGAAAAAAATACACTGGATGTCAGGTATTTAGGATACAGAGAGGTTATACTGCACATGCAGCACAGGTATGTGACATTACCTGCGCTGCATCTGCTGCATAACGTTTGCTCATTTGGTGAAATTGTTCTGATCATACACTTTTAAAAAATCTGCGCAACTGTACTTTTGACAAACTTGCATATATACCATTTAGTATGCGCAAGGCAAGCAGTAAGGGACCGGAAAGTGGGCATGCTGCTGATGGTGCACGGTGGGCGCGGTGAAACAGAGTCTGCTGGCTGAGCACAAGAAACAAAGTCATCCAAAACTCCTAGCTTCATGTCTCAGTTTGGAGGGTGGCGCAAGACAGGTTCTTGTTAGGTCAACATGTCAGGAGGAGGACCATAGTGAGGTTAATTTTTTAGGTTAAAAAATTAGGGGTGAGGGCCTACTGGTGAACCTCTTAAATATTTAAAGGCGAGGGCAGCCTAATAAGCAGTTTGATATGATGAAGGAAGAGGACGAGAAGAGGAAGGGGTTCATGGAAATACAGTGTATTCAATACACCTTAAAAGCCACATTTAAAGTTCCTTTATGTTCAGCCGCTTTCCTCTGGTGGGGTAGAGAAGTCAGGGTCAATCCAGGCCTTGTTCATTTTGATCAGCGTCAGCATTTTCAGTTGACAGGCACATGCGCTTATCATTATTATTATTATGCCCCCAGCGGCACTAAATAACCGCTCCGACAAAACGCTGGCGGCAGGGCAGGCCAGCACCTCCAAGGCGTAGAGCGCCAGTTCGTGCCACGTGTCCAGCTTAGACACCCAATAATTATAAGGCACAGAGGGATCGCTGAGGACGTTGACATTCTCAGCTAGGTACTCCTTTACCATTTTACAAAACTTTTCCCTCCTAGTTGTGACACTAGGCAGCTTATCACAACCTTTTTCCACATGCAGCGCTGTCCGTCTTTATTGTGAGCAGGTAGAGTTCCAGCGCATGCTCAGGTCGCACAGCAGTCAGTGAGCTGGCAAGTGTAAGTGCTGCTGCGGCGTTGCCAGACCGGCGGAAGCTGTAGGTGACTTTCAGAAATGTGCACCTTCACCAGCAGCTCAGGCAAAAAAAGTGTAGTTTTTGAGAAACCGCTGAACCACTAAGTTGAAGCAGTTGTTTGGCCTGAGCGAGACTCCTGTTCGTCCTTCCAGTTGGAGGAACAGGTAGACTCATTCCTGTCATTAGTTTCAGGGTCCTATAGGGTCAGTTTGGTTTAGGTTCCTGTGTATGAACTCGCCTACCTTTTGAGGCCTGTTCATACTGGCAGTCAATCAGGATTAGAGTGATGGTTTCCTTTAGGAGGTGTCCATCTACCTTCCTTAGTTTCCAGGCTTAATCTTCTTTCCCTCCTACGCTCTTTTCCCCCCACACCTGAGCGTGATAGTATGTGTGTGAGCTTGCTGAGCTCCAAAGCCGCCACGAAGTTGCGGCCGTTATCAGACACAACCACGCCTGGTTGTAGGTTGAGTGGCGAGAGCCACAGCTCAGCCTGGTCCCTTATACCCTGCAACAGCACTGTGGCGGTGTGTTGTTTGTCACCTAAGCAAATAAGTTTCAGCACAGCCTGTTGCCGCTTCCCCACTGCTGTGCTAAACTGCTTCCAGCTACTGACTGAAGTCTGACTGGTGCTGCAAGATAAGAATTCCTAGATGGAAGTGGTGGAGGAGAAGGAGGGGTTGCAGCCGCTAATGTAGGTGGTGGCGGAAATCCTGATGGAAGTAGGGCCCGCAACCCCTTTGTGTCGGTAGCACCTGTGCCATCCCAGGGTACGACTCGCTCCCAGCCTCCACAACGTTCACCCAGTGTGCCATCGGGTAAATGTAGCGTCCCTGGCCAGAAGCACTTGTCCATGTGTCAGTCTTTAAGTGGACCTTTCCAGTAACTGCATTGGTCAGGGCACGGGTTATGTTTCTGGACACATGCTGGTGTAAGGTGGTGCGGGCACAATAGTGGCGGCTAGGTACTGAGTAATGAGGGACAGCCGCCGCCATCAGAAAAGCTTCATTGTCCACAAGCAACATTTTCAGCGCCAGCAATTTGTAAAGGTGTGCATTTAATGCTATGGCCTGTGGGTGGGTGGCTGGGTGTTTGCAGTTTCGTTCAAAGGCCTGAGGTATAGACATCTGTATGCTGCGCTTAGACACAGAAGTGGATGTGCTCGCTGATGGTGCTTGCAAGGGTCCAGGAGCAGGGGGGAGGCATCTGGGCCTGCGTCTTGACTAGCACGTAACACAGGGAAGAGGAGGCAGTGGTGTGACCTGCAGATGTAATGCCGCAGTCTCACCTCCTAGCCAGCAGAGGGAGCTGCTTGCAGTGCATTGAACCATCTGAGGGACGTTATGACCCAGGGGAGATGGGGAGTTCCCAGGTCCTTAAGCAAAGCAAGGTCACTGAGCTAGAACCAGTTTCAACCAGAGTGCAGGGCACCAGGACACAGGGAGCTGCATGTAAAAGACATCTCAAGACTCCTGTACGCAGCATCTACAGGCAACAGGCACAGAAGAGTCAGTTTAACCCACAAGGAGCTTGCCAGTGTTAAAGCTACAGATGGATGCAGGTCAGAAATCATAAGACAGAGCACATGGTGGAGAGCAGGGCAACTCAGTACAGGGGAGTGTGTGGTTCAGCTGAAGGGAAGCAGAATCCATTCCCAGGTTATTATGTGGGACATCGGCGACCTATTACCCTGGGAGACGACGTGTGAAGGAGAGGGAGGCTCCCTTTGCACAGGCGTGTGGCCGAAGACAGGGTTAAGTAAAGAAACAGAACTCTCTTTATTACCGTTGTTAAGACTGTTCACTGTTGTTAACATTACCAGTTCAAAAGAAGTAAAATTACGTATTTCTCAAGCTGTTGTCGGTCACTATACCTGCACGTGTCCAGCACATTACAAGTGGCGTAGTTCGGCAGGATGGACGCGGTAACAGAAACTGATGGAGTGACCACCTCGCAGAAGGAGGCGTCATGTACAGTCCCATTTGGCGCCTTGCTGAACCACCTCCCAAAGTTTAATGGCGCAAATGTTTTGCTGGAAGATTGGAAGGAGAGACTAGAGGGCGCAGTCAGGCTGTGTAATGTAGCCCAGCACCTAAAGACTGAACTGGCATTGAGCACGCTGGAGGGCGATGCTAGAAGAATTGTTATGCTGCAGCTGGCCAGACAAAGGCAGACTTTTGAACAGATTGTCAGTTTGCTAGAGGATGTGTATGGCGATGTGACTTCTGAAGCAGTGTTAAGGAAGAGGTTCTTTGCCCGACTCCAGAAAGACGACGAGACTCTGGCACAGTATGCAAACGCCCTGCAGGAACTGATTAGGATGCTACAGAAAAGGGAAGAACAGCATGCTGCATCATTCACCAATGCAGAACTGGTGGTACGTGATCAATTCATACTGGGCCTTAAGAATCAACCATTGAGGAGGACCCTTAGAGAGCGACTGAAATTAGAACCGCAGTTGACCTTACATAGCATCCTTAGTGAGGCCATTATCCTGGAGAAGGAAGAACTGACAGAGACAGTAACAGCAGCTGCGCATGTAGAGACTGCCCCTGGTAAACAGAGCAATATAGATGCAAGGATGACTTCTCTGGAAGAAGCGATGAAAGGGATTCTAGTAGCACTGAACTGCAAAAAGGAACTACCAGTTACACCGGCTAGTAATTGTCAACTTCCTAGATCAATGAGGCGACCGACTAGCTGGCAATCTCGACCTACCGGGCAGCGGTGCTGGACATGCCACCAGGAGGGTCACCGAGCCAGAGACTACCCATGCCATGGTTCCACCGTGTGCCCAGAGGATTTAAAACTAGTATCACCTGCAATTGAGGGGCAAATTGCAGGGGAAATCAATGAGTCCCCCAAGTTGGAAGCCATGGACATAGTAGGACAGAGCCCAGTCATCCGAGCAAAGTTAAATGGGGTTGAGCTATGTTGTTTAGTTGATACTGGATCACAGGTTACCACTATCACCCGGCCTGCCTTTGAGATCCACTTCTCAACCACTGCTTGTCGAGGGAATGCCCATTGGCTAAGACTGAAGGGTGCCAACAATCTTCCCATTCGGCAGGCTGGGATTATGTGTGCAGACATTGAGATTTGGGGGCGTACCATGAAGGACAAGGGGGTGGTGGTGGTTGAGGATGTTATGAATTCTGATGTGCCTGTAATCTTGGGTATGAATGTGCTGCGGGAACTGGATGGACTGATGGTCCAAGAATTAGGACCCAAGTACTGGAAGGAAGTCCCAAACCAGAAACCCCCACAGGTAGCCCTGCAAAGGACATTCAAACAGTGTAGAGTACAGGCCACCCTTTCAGAGCTGACCGGGAGGGTGGGCTTGGTGAAGGTTCCCCCAGCAGTATCCCTGGTGGTTCGGGCAGGTCATGAGGTATTGTTGCCCCTCCCAGTCGGCACTAACTACCAGTTACAGGGGGCTGATGTTATGCTCGAACCAATGCTGCAGAGAGAGGGGCTGGCAGTTGGTAGAACCTTGTGTATGGTTCAAGGGGGGTGGGTTCTGGTGAGATGTATGAACCTTAATAATTTTGATGTGACCCTTTCTCCAAGAGAACTGATTGCTAGTGTATATCCAATTGAGGAGGTGCAGGTTGCTCGAGAGCAACACTGGTGTGTTAAACCCACTGATACTGATATGCCTGCTCTCACCTTGTGCCGAATAGAAGCCAACACACCGCCAATGACCGGTGAACAGCTGTTGGAGAAGGTACACTTGGACAGAAGTCAGATGTCCCAGAGAGAGCAGCACCAGTTGGCCCAAGTGCTGGGAGCACACACAAACGCCTTCTCCAATCATGAGGCAGATTTTGGAGTGACACGGACATTGGAACATGAAATTCCAACAGGACAGGCTACACCTATCCGACAGCGCTATCGGAATATTCCTCCGGCCTTGTACCAGGAGGTGAAGACACTTCTCAAGCAGATGCATGACAGTAAAGTGGTACAGCCCAGCAAAAGTCCATGGGCGTCCCCCATTGTACTGGTTAAGAAGAAGGATGGCAGTATAAGGTTCTGCGTGGATTATCGACGTCTGAACGCCTATACAGTACATGATGCCTACCCGCTTCCCCGAATTGAAGACTCCTTGGCAGCGTTGGGACAGGCCCGCTACTTCTCCACCCTCGATCTGGCCAGTGGATACTGGCAGGTGCCAGTAGCAGAAAAGGACAGGGAGAAGACAGCGTTTATCACACCGATTGGCCTGTATGAATTTCTGAGAATGCCATTCGGGTTGAGCAATGCACCAGCCACCTTTCAGAGGTTAATGGAACTGTGTTTAGGGGAGCTAAATCATGAATACCTGCTTATCTACCTTGATGATATTATCATCTTTTCTGCCACTTTCGAAGAACACCTAGAGCGGCTTGACCGAGTGTTGACACGGTTAGAAGAACATGGACTGAAGTTAAAACCCCACAAGTGTCATCTGTTTAGAGAGAGCCTCGAGTTCCTGGGCCATAGAGTTTCCAGAGAGGGAGTCCAACCTATGGACTCGAAGATCCGAGCGGTACAGCAGTGGCCAGTGCCCACTAAAGGAAGTGAGTTAAAGTCCTTTTTAGGGTTGATTAACTACTACAGGAGGTTTATCAAGGACTTTGCCAAGGTGGCTGTGCCACTGTATGCCTTGCTTGCTGGCGGAACACCTCGGGAGACAAAAGAGAGGCGACTACTTTGGGGCAAAGAAGCTGCTCATGCTTTCACTGAACTGAAGAGGCTGCTGACTAGTGCTCCTATTCTGGCCTATGCGGACTACACTAAACCCTTCGTGTTACAGACTGATGGGAGTCTGAGAGGATTGGGCGCAGTACTGACCCAGGTGCAAGAAGGTCGAGAGCGGGTGATTGCGTATGCAAGTCGGTCCTTGCAAGAAAGTGAGAAGAATCCGGATAACTACAGCTCATTTAAACTTGAGCTGCTGGCTGTAGTTTGGGCAGTGACTGAAAAGTTTGCTGATATCCTGACAGGGGCAGAATTCATTTTGATGACGGACAACAATCCGCTGGTACACTTGGACACAGCCAAGTTGGGAGCTCTGGAACAGCGATGGATGGCTCGTCTCAGCAAGTTCACGTTTAAGTCGCAGTACCGACCTGGCCAGGAGAATACTAATGGCGATGCTTTGTCTCGTAACCCTGTGGAGGACCCAGGTGGGCCCATCGATGATGCCCGGGAGGAAGATGAGACTCCAGACTTCATGCAGGCGGCCCCAGTGCGAGAAGTTGCTCCTGTGATGAATGTCCCGGTGGAGGGATCTAGTGAAGAGTGGCAGGAACGTCAACTCCAAGACCATCAGATTACCAGAGTGAGGGAATGGCTCAGAGACAATTACCAACCCATGCGGGAGGAGCGAGAAGCCCTGAGCCCCGAGGGTCAAAGACTATGGCAGCAGAAAGACCGGTTGATTATACGAGAGGGAGTCCTTTTCCGAAGGGTTCAACTGCCCACAGAAGTCGAGCCTACCTGGCAAGTTGTGTTACCTACTGCTGAGGTGAGGAAAATTGTTGAGTGGATGCATGAGAAGAAGGGACACTTCGGTCCAGCCAAAACGTTTATGTGGTTGCAGCGCTACTATTACCACCCTAATCTCCAGAGAATGGCAAAGGCTGTGTGTGGAAGTTGTCGCAGTTGTAACTTGGCCAGAGCTGGAGATCAACAGGCCCCAGTCAGAAATATCCAAACCCACTATCCACTACAGCTGGTGATGATGGACTACCTGACTGTTGAAGAATCCTTCCGGGGGTTCAAATACCTGCTGGTGATAGTGGATCACTTTACCAAGTTTGCTGTAGCTGTCCCCACCCGAGACCAGACAGCAGAATCAGCAGCACAGCCGCTGTGGAAGAACTTTATCTTGCCATATGGGTGTCCTGCCCAATTGCATTCGGATCAGGGGGCCTGTTTTGAGGGGAGAATCATTGAGGAGTTATGTCGACTCTATCAGATTAGGAAGACTCGGACGACCCCTTATCATCCACAGGGCAACGGGGCCTATGAGCGCCTCAACCGAACTCTACTGCAATTGTTAAGGACATTAGAAGAGGAAAAGAAAGAGAGGTGGCCCGATTATGTTGCAGAGCTTGTGTGGGTGTATAATAACACTGTGCACTCTACCACAAAGTACTCACCCTTCATGCTGATGTTTGGAAGAAATGGAAGATGCCCCCTTAACATGATGATGCCAGTTGAGGACGAGAACACAGGCTGGACCCCACAGACATGGATGGGGGAACATCGAAGAAGGGTTCAGGAGATGTACGACTTAGTGGCCCAGAAGCTGGGGCCCCATACCTTACCAGCCAACCGACGATTACGGGAATTGCCTCTACATGGTGGAGATCGTGTCATGGTGCGAGATCGCACAGCCAGAAGAGCTGGGAAATTAAGGTGGAAATGGAAGTCCAGGCCTTACGAGGTGGTGCGACAGCCGAATCCAGACATTCCAGTGTTTGAGGTGAGACCAGAAGAAGGGAGAGGACCCTCGCGGGTCTTACACCGGAATATGTTGCGGCCCTGCACCTTTGTGGAAAGGATGCCTGAAAAAAGGTCCATACAGACTCCCAGTCCGGAGGCGAGCAACATTGATGAGGAGTGGTGGGTCCCTCAAAGGCCAGCTTCAGAGGCCACCGAGAGGCAAGAGGAGTCACCCCTGGAAAGAAGGGAAGAGCCACAAGCGTTGGCAGACGAAGGCGAGAATGACACTGTGGAAGTGGAGAATGCCACACCCTTGGAGAACCACGCTCCTTTGCGCCATTCACAGCGCACTAACTTTGGGAGAGTGCCTGCCAGGTATGAAGACTTTGTTTTGAGCTCTCCAGTTGTCGGGACGACAACCCTCAAGCCGTGGGGGGGGAGGTGTAATGCCGCAGTCTCACCTCCTAGCCAGCAGAGGGAGCTGCTTGCAGTGCATCGAACCATCTGAGGGACGTTATGACCCAGGGGAGATGGGGAGTTCCCAGGTCCTTAAAGGGGTTGTCCCACGAAAAATATTATACAGTTTTCAAACCAGCACCTGGATCTGAATACTTTTGTAATTGCATGTCATTAAAAATTTTGTACAGCTACTGAGTTATTCAATAAAGTGTATCTGTATAGGAGCACTTACTTTCTTATTTCTTTGACCTGCTCACTGAGCAGGCCGCACATGCTCAGTTTCAACTTTTAACTGCCTCCTGAGCTGTGATAGGGTGAACATGGACACGCCTCCTGAGCTTGCAGCAGAAAAGACACTCCCCGAGCTGTCAGCTTGATATGAATCTAGCAGAGCAATGAATGTGGAGATCTCTGGATCCATATGAGGTACAGGGCTGGTTCTTGCTTTGTTAGAAAGAGGTTGTCATGTACTATATGATGTCTGATTTTCATTTTTTACATTATTCGTGGGACAACCCCTTTAAGCAAAGCAAGGTCACTGAGCTAGAACCAGTTTCAACCAGAGTGCAGGGCACCAGGACACAGGGAGCTGCATGTAAAAGACATCTCAAGACTCCTGTACGCAGCATCTACAGGCAACAGGCACAGAAGAGTCAGTTTAACCCACAAGGATCTTGCCAGTGTTATAGCTGCAGATGGATGCAGGTCAGAAATCATAAGACAGAGCACATTGTGGAGAGCAGGGCAGCTCAGTACAGGGGAGTGTGTGGTTCAGCTGAAGGGAAGCAGAATCCATTCCCAGGTTATTGTGTGGGACATCGGGTGACCTATTACCCTGGGAGACGACGTGTGAAGGAGAGGGAGGCTCCCTTTGCACAGGCGTGCGGCCGAAGACAGGGTTAAGTAAAGAAACAGAACTCTCTTTATTACCGTTGTTAAGACTGTTCACTGTTGTTAACATTACCAGTTCAAAAGAAGTAAAATTACATATTTCTCAAGCTGTTGTCGGTCACTATACCTGCACGTGTCCAGCACATTACACAGACACCGATTGTGGATCCAGGCGTTTGGCCCACCTATTTGGGTGCTTTGCTGCCATGAAGATCATGCCGCTGGTGGTCAGGTTGCTAGTGTTCATGCCCCTACTCATTTTGGTACGGCAAAGGTTGCAAATGACAATTCTTTTATTGTCCACACTTGTTGGTGTGGCCTGCCTTCTCCCTTTTGCCCCCCCCCCCCCCGCCTCTTACAGCCTGTTGCGGTGCTGCGCATCCCTCCCTCTCTGTACTGCTGTCCTCGCTCAGCCTGCCTCCTTCCCATGTTGGGCCAGTAATTTAATCGTTCACTACTTCCTCTTCCTCTTCGGGAAGGAATTTTTTCCCTTAAAGTGAGGAATATTGGCTTCTACCTCACAGGGGTTTTTTGCCTTCCTCTGGATCAACTTGCAGGATAACAGGCCGAACTGGATGGACAGATGTCTTTTTTCAGCCTTATAAACTATTTTACTATGTTACTATGTTACTTCTTCACTCTGGTCCTCATCATGACAAGTTGACGTTCAGTGCTGCTGACACTCAAAAACATTTGGGGTGAGAGTCTGCTGCAGATCTGACCGTCTAAAACATTAGGGGCGAGTGCCTGCTGCTGAGCTGACCGTGTAAAACATTCGGGGCGAGTGCCTGCTGCTGATCTGACAGTGTAAAACATTAGGGGTGACGGCGTGCTGCTACTTGTGCTTTACGTACAAGTAAATATATGTTTCCTAACAATATTTCCTCTAAAATCGATGTTGTCTGGGGTTTTGGGGTGGTATTTTTGTTATTCCGCAAAAGTGGCGTAATACTCGGACATCATCGTTAACAGCAGCGACTTCGGTGTCCAAGATGCATCCAGACATCCTCCCCACGCTGTTCCCTAACAATTTCAGTGGTGTTTGCACCATTTTCTCACGTTTCCCTATCAACCAAACACCCTCCCCTCTGCAGAGCAGGGGGTGCCTGGTCTTCTCCCATAGACTTCCATTATACTCGGGTGCTCGGCCGAGCACTCGAGCACCACCTAGTGTTCCGCCAGAGCACCTGAGCATCCGGGTGCTCGATCATCACTAATGCTAATATTTTGTGAAAAGTGACATTCTGGTTAAGGGTCCCTAAATCCACTGCTGAGCAAAAGGGTAACAATGTTTCGAACATTTGACTTTCAGGCTCCATATCTCACCATCCACTACTGCTTCAATCATCATCAGAGAATCATTTTGGTTATCTCATACATAAATTGGACTTTCAACTATTTAGCATATGATTAGTTATACAGATTCTTGTCATGTAACTGCATTGTTACTGTTTTGTTCCTGGTGGTGGAACAATCATTTTCTTCTTGTATACTATAGATTACAACCAGTTCTCACATTCCTTAAAAGCTCAGTGTGTTATTAGGTTGATTCCCAAGTGAAAGGTCACCAGGAGCAGCAATGAAGAAGATTTCAGAAGAAAAGAGAAACAGCATCATCCAGCTCATCGATAGTGGTATCTTGGCCAAAAAAATTGCCAAACTGCATCATGTGAGTGCCATGACAGTTGGAAGAATATGAAATTGAAGTCCGTCCATTCATTCCAAAGCCAAGAGTTGGACGTCCAGGCAAAATATTGGAGTCAACTCAACTCATCATGAGGTCTATCAATTCTGGTGTTATAAAGACGGCAGTGAAGACAGCCCGTAATAGTGAGATCACAGACGCCCATGCAAGCAGCGTGCGATGCACATTACACAAGTCTGGAATGGTGGTCCGAAAAGAGTTGATTAAGCCTCAAACTTCAATATCGTCATAAGAAGCATTGGCTCAAGTATGCAAAAAAGTACGAACAGTGGACAATAGAAGATTGGAAATGGGCAATTTGGAGCAATTAGATGAAAGTCAATAAACTGGACTCTGATGTGTGCAAATGGGCCTGGAAGAAACAAGGGAAAGGGGGCTAACGGATGGAGAAATTGAAGTTCAATGGAGGAAGCCTGATGACATAGGGATGTTTCACAGCCTAAGGAATTGGATGCTTGACCAGGATCGATGGTGGTCTCAATGCTGAGCGATATGTGAGTATCCTACAAGATGAGTTACCTAGTACACTCGAGTACTATAGGTATGAAAAGGACGACATAGTGTTCCAGCAGGGCAACAACCCGAAGCATATGTCGAGATTGGTGAAGAAATGGTTCAATGACAATGAAGTAGAGGTGCTGGATTGGCCCCCACAGTCCACAGACCTCAATCCAATTGAACACTTGTGGGCAGAGTTGAAGAAAAATCTGTATTCGTACCCAAGTGAGTCGACCAGTATGCACCAACACTGGGAATATGTAGAAAAGATCTGAGAACAGATTTCAGTCGAGACGTGCTTGAATCTGATGGAGAGCATGCCCAGAAGGATTCAGGCAGTCCCAAACAAAGAGCCTAGGGTGTTTATAGGTTCTGACAATAATTAATTCTTAGGGCCCTTTTACACAGGCAGACACAAACTTCTGTGTCCAATCACTTACGTTTTGTGAGTCCAGTGATCAGCTGACAAACAAGAAAATGCCCGTTTTTTGGTTGTTTGCATGTTTATGTGGCCATAAAAATCATCAAAAGCTGGTAATACACATCCTTGTGTAAACAGAGATGTTCTGTCTTCAATAATGAGACTGTATTTGCATCAGCAATAGCACAAATGATCATTTGGACACATACAGTACTGATGATTGCTGGCGAAGATTTCGTTTTAGATGCCCCTAATTTATGGCGAGACCTTCGCCTGGTTATAAATTAGGCACATCCTCGGAAGGTGCAGGTGATATTAAAGGCCAGCATATAATGCCGGTCTTTGATACATTCCCCCAATAATCTCATTAGTTTAGAATAGGGATCGTTGCTCCAGCTCGCCTGTTGTTCTAAAACTGTAACTCCCAGAATGCTCCATTCACTTCTATGAGAGCTGCAATAACAGCCAAGAAAGTGTGAATGTTAGGAGTTGTAGTTTCTCAGCATTAGGCGTGACAAAGATTACTGATCTCTGGTTTAGATTAACTACTTCCAGCAAAGACAGTAATCTGGTTCTGACCATCATGATTGTGAACAATATGTGCATAGAGTGATCAGGTTAAAGGGAATCTGTCAGCAGATTTGTACACTGGATGACCTGTGCATTTGGCAGCTGAAGGCATCTGTTTTGGTCCCATGTTTATATGTGTCCACATTGCTGAGAAAAAATATGCTTTAATATATGCAAATGAGCCTCTAGGAGCAACAAGGGCTTTGCTGTTACACCTAGAAGCACTTTGATTGACAGGGCCAGGCAGCGAAAATGTCATCACTGCCTGGGCCTGTCAAAGTGCAGAGAGTGTGGTAGTTGCAGAGAGAGCTGAGCCTTTGAGCACACCCCCGTTGTTCCTAGAGGCTTATTTGCATATATTAAAATATCATTTTTCTCAGCAATGCCAGCACATATGAACGTGGGATCAACACAGCTGTCTTCAGCTGCCAAGTGCACATGTAACAGGTCAGCCAGTGTCATAGGTACAAAACTGCTGACAGATGCCCTTTACAGCATAACATTCTGACTCCCTGATTAGCCCACAGGACTAACCTGTGGAGGGAAGATGTTTCACAGTGTACTTACACTACCTCGCTCCCCTGATGCTGCCATCTCTGCTACACATGGTAGGGTCTCTTCCACCTGGGTCCCGATGGATGTACAGTGCCTTGCGAAAGTATTCGGCCCCCTGGAACTTTTCAACCTTTTGCCACATTTCAGGCTTCAAACAAAAAGATATAGCATTTTAAATTTTTGGTGTAGAATTAACAACAAGTGGGTCACAATTGTGAAGTGGAATGAAATGTATTGGATCATTTAAACTTTTTTTGTAATAATAAAACTGAAAAGTTGAGCGTGCAAAATTATTCGGCCCATTTACTTTCAGTTCAGAAAACTCACTCCAGAAGTTCATTGAGGATCTCTGAATGATCCAATGTTGTCCTAAATGACTGATGAAGAGAAATAGAATCCACCTGTGTGTAATCAAGTCTCCGTATAAATGCACCTGCTCTGTGATAGTCTCAGGGTTCTGCATCATGAAGACCAAGGAACACACCAGGCAGGTTAGTGATACTGTTGTGGAGAAGTTTAAAGTTGGATTTGGAAACCAAAAGATTTCCCAAGCTTTAAACATCCCAAGGAGCACTGTGCAAGCGATCATATTGAAATGGAAGGAGTATCAGACCACTGCAAATCTACCAAGACCCGGCCATCCCTCTAAACTTTCATCTCAAACAAGGAGAAGACTGACCAGAGATGCAGCCAAGAGGCCCATGAGCACTCTGGATGAATTGCAGAGATCTACAGCTGAGGTGGGAGAGTCTGTCCATAGGACAACAGTCAGTCAAACACTTCACAAATCTGGCCTTTATGGAAGAGTGGCAAGAAGAAAGCCATTTCTCACAGATATCCATAAAAAGTCTTGTTTACAGTTTGCCACAAGCCACCTGGGAGACACACCAAACATGTGGAAGAAGGTGCTCTGGTCAGATGAAGCCAAAATCGAACTTTTTGGAAACAATGCAAAACGATATGTTTGGCATAAAAGCAACACAGCTCATCACCCTCACACCATCCCCACTATCAAACATGGTGGTGGCAGCATCGTGGCTTCGGCCTGCTTTTCATCAGCAGGGACAGGGAAGATGGTTAAAATTGATGGAAAGATGGATGGAGCCAAATACAGGACCATTCTGGATGAAAACCTGTTGGAGTCTGCAAAAGACCTGAGACTAGGACGGAGATTTATCTTCCAACAAGACAATGATCCCAAACATAAAGCAAAATCTACAATGGAATGGTTCAAAAATAAACGTATCCAGGTCTTAGAATGGCCAAGTCAAAGTCCAATTGAGAATATGTGGAAAGAGCTGAAAACTGCTGTTCACAAACGCTCTCCATCCAACCTCAAAGAGCTCGAGCTGTTTTGCAAGGAAGAATGGGCAAGAATTTCAGTCTCTAGATGTGCAAAACTGATAGAGACATACCCCAAGCGACTTGCAGCTGTAATCGCAGCAAAAGGTGGCGCAACAAAGTTTAATGCATGGAGGCCAAATAATTTTGCACGCCCTACTTTTCAGTTTTATTATTACAAAAAAAGGTTAAATAATCCAATAAATTTTGTTCCACTTCACAATTATGACCCACTTGTTGTTGATTCTTCACCAAAAATTTAAAATGTTATATCTTTTTGTTTGAAGCCTGAAATGTGGCAAAAGGTTGAAAAGTTCCAGGGGGCCGAATACTTTCGCAAGGCACTGTAGCTACTTCTTTTCCTTTTCAGCTGCATTGAAGTCGAGGAAGCAATAGAGGGTAAATACCCTGTAAGATATCTTCTACCATGGGCTAATCAGAGGAAATGACCAGAGAACCCCTTTCAACCCTATTGAGATAATGATGCATGACTGAAGCGATGTGCAAAAAAGGCATCCCAGAAAAATTGAACTGAAGCACATTTGCAGGGAGGAATGATCTAGAATTCCTCCTCAACATTGTACAATTTTTATTTACAGCTACAGGAAACTTTTGGTGGAGATAATTAATGTAATGGTTCACTTATGCTTTCTCCCTGCAATGTTGATGTAGATCTCCCTCATTGTGCTCCGTAAAAGACATGAATGGTATAACTATTTGTGTTCTAGTTAGTTAGATTGTGTCTGTCTATAACTATGACTTTAGATAACAGACATTTTATAAGTAATTAATGCAGAGGTCCAGATAATTCCAAAGGGTTCACTTACTTTTTCTTGCAACTGTATTGTGTGCTCAGATTTGAGCAGGCGGAAATAAGTTTGCCTTCCATATTGTAAAAATGACAGGTCTTCTTGTTGCTGTACTCTGAGAAAACCTTAATCAGGGCACAAGGAACTGATCTGCAGACATGAGGTTCATGAGAAGCGTAGAAATATATCTTGCAGGAAAGGAATTTTGGAAAATGTAAAATGTACACATTTTAACTTTGGAAATTAAAAAAATAAATGGACTAACATTTATTGCATGACTTAGATTTCAGCTGATAGGAAAAACATTTGCAGAGCAGTTTCCTTATTCATAGTAAACGCTTCACAGGCAACAGCTTTAAAAATATGGAGATTTTCTTTCCTTCTACACCATCTAGTGGCAGAATGTGAAATAGCTACAAATTGGTGTCTGTGAAAAGATCCTATCATAGACTCCTACAATTTAGAATAATCTGAAACATGCAAGCCAACAGATGCTCCTGCACCCTATGACATCCTATGTGTACTACAAATTTATGCTGTTTTTAATGTAGTGTAGTAAAGTGGTACGATTCACCACTTCCTCAGTTGTTTCTGTAAACTCCCAATGAAGTGAATGAGTCCCATTTGTTCTCCACCTGGATGCTGGATGAGGGTCAGGGACTTCCATACTGGAGGTAAATGCAGGTACCAGAGGTGTGAAATGTATATATATCCTGTGGATATGTCATAATTGTCTAAGATAGCAATAGCCCTTTTAATAATTTAAGAGTCATAATGATATTTTTATCTGCCAGAACTTCTGAAATTTCTCTTAAAAATCCCTGTGATCTATGCACACATGGACAAAATTGATGTTACCCGTACGTTAAAGAAAGAAAAACCCACAATGGTCACTGAAATAACTTGAAACTTACAAAAGTAACAATAAATAAAAACTTCCTGAAAATCAGCTAATGTAAATCAGACGTTGCTTTTGGATTGCAGTTCAACAGAATCATTTATAAAACAAAGTAATGAAGCCAGCCTGGGCAAAAATGTTGGCACCATAACTTAATGTTTTGTTGCACTTTTTGAAGCAATCACTGCAATAAAGCTATTTCTGTAACTTTTAATGAGACTTCTGAACCTGTCTACAGATATTTTGGCCCACTTCTCATGACCAAACTGCTCCAGCTGTCTCAGGTTTGGAGGGTGCCTTCACCAGACTGCATGTTTCAGCTCCTTTCACAGATCTTCAATAGAATTGAAATCAGGGCTCATAGAAGGCCACTTCAGAATAGTCCACTGCTTTACTCTTAGTCATTGTTGGATGTTTTTTGCTGTGTGTTTTTGGTCATTATCCTGTTGGAGGATCCATGAACTATGACTAAGACCAAGGTTTCTGACACAGAGCAGCACATTTCGATCCAGAATGCCTTGATAGTCTTGAGAGTTCATTACATCCTGCACAGATTCAAGACACTTTGCGTTAGAGCAAAGCAGCCCCAAAACTCAACCAAGCCTGCTCCATGTTTCACAGTAGGTACAATGTTCTTTCCTTTGTATGTTTCATTTTTGCATCTGTGAAAATAGAGCTGATTTGACTTGCCAAAAAGGTCCAGCTTTGTCTCATCTGTCTAAAGGACATGCTCACCAGAAGCTTTGTGGCTTGTCAATATGCATTTTGGCAAATTCCAGTCTTGCTTTTTTATGATTTGCTATAAAACAGTGGTTTCCTCCTCGGTCGTCTTCCATTAAGCCCACTTTGGCTAAGACAGCGATGGATGGCGCAATCTGACACTCATGTACCTTGACCTTGGAGTTCAACTCTAATCTCTGGGCTCTTTGGTTACTATTTTCCATCTCTTCAATTTGTCATCAATTTTCCTCCTGCAGCCACGTCCAGGGAAGTTGGACACAGGAACATCAAGCTGTTTGGAGACAGTCTTATAACCTTGACTTTTAACATGTTTGTCTATAATTTTCTTTCTAATCTCCTGAGACAACTCTCTCCATAGCTTGCTTTGACCCATGTTCAGTGTGGTACACACCATGAAAGAAGCTGTGATGCTAATTACAGGACATATCTTAATTAGAGATGAGTGAGCACTAAAGTGCTTGGGTGCTCGTTATTCGAGTCGAACTTTTCCCGATGCTTGGGTGCTCGTTTCGAGTAACGAACCCCATTGAAGTCAATGGGAGACTCGAGCATTTTTTGCAGGGGACCAAGGCTCTGCCTAGGGAAGGCTGGGTGAAAACCTGGAAACCTCAGAAAATGATGGAAACACCACGGAAATGGACAGGAAACAGCAGGGGCAGCATGCATAGATGCCTCTGAGGCTGCTTAATCCCACCATTACCCCAAATTCTCAGGCAACAGCCTGGTGGTTACCCTCATGGCAATTGTGCTCACCCAGACCAAGAAAGGCGATGCAAATACCCATCACATGTTAGGGAAGCACCCAACTAGGTGCAACGAAGGTCCATCACCGCCTGCAGGTGACACCACTGCTCATGCTGGCACTGCAGCTGACATCAAGTTTAGTATCTGTTCTTATCAATTGCTGTTCTTATCAGTTGCTGTGGTGAGCATAGCTACTTCCCAAGCAATTGACCCGGGTTCGATTCCCGTCTATCGCAGGAGGCAATTAAAAGAAGATCTAAAAAAAATCAGTACAATATCTAATACGTCCCCTACCCGGGTAAATTGTTTGGATAGAGGGCCTGTAGGTGGGGGGGAAGGAGGTTTTGCTGGAAGAGCCAGAGGAGTGCCCCCTGGGCTAGCGTGTGTGGTGGTGACAACAGCCGGAATGGATTTTGAAAAACTGTCGCATCAACCGGTATGGTATCGATTCTTCTCAGTTTAATACCGTATACGTCCCCTATCTTGGGACCTTATATTTCATGGATTTTTCGACCACGGAAAACGGAAAAAGAGCTTGTTCTGGCCAGGGGAGTGTCTTTCCCACTGCAGCTAAGGGGACGTGTCCATGCTCTACCTATCACAGGTCAGGTGGCAAATAAAAGAAGAACCAAACAAAAATCTGTACAATCTCTAAGACGTCCCCTATCCGGGTAAATTGTTTGGAGAGAGGGCCTGTAGGTGGGGGGCAGGCTGGGGGGAAGGAGGTTTCGCTGGAAGAGCCAGAGGAGTGCCCCCTGGGCTAGCGTGTGTGGTGGTGACAACAGCCGGGTGTAGTTAGAATGACAACGCAGGACCCCAACTTAAAAATTTAGCATCAACCGGTACAGTCGTAAATTATGAGATTGATCAAGTGTAGTATGTCTTCTATGTATACTACTCAGTTTATTACCGTATATGGCAGCTATCCGGAAAAATAGTTTGGAGAGAGAGAGAAAGATAGGACAAAGAAGTAAATTGTTTGGAGAGAGGGCCTGTAGGTGGGGGGCAGGCTGGGGGGAAGGAGGTTTCGCTGGAAAAGCCAGAGGAGTGCCCCCTGGGCTAGCGTATGTGGTGGTGACAACAGTCGGATGTAGTTAGAATGACGACGCAGGACCCCAACTTAAAAATTTAGCATCAACCGGTACAATTGTCAATTATGAGCTCGATCAAGTGTGGCATGACTTTTAAATGGATATTGCATGTGGTCACGTACTCCCTGGAACCCCATAGTCACCTCTTCCCTGATGTGCTAGCCCAGAACATTCTCGGCCCTAATTCGCAAGACCTTTTGCTGTTTCCGTGTGCTGACAGTGGGGATTTACCAGTGTTGTCTGAGGAGGTGGTGGACAATGGCGAGACACAGGTGTCGGGGGGTGAGGTAGTTGTATGGGAAGCAAGTTACAGTGGGGACTCCTTGGGGGGACTTTCTCATGATGGGATAGATTCAACTTGGGTGGATCAGGCACAGGAACAGATCAATTTTTTTGTGTGTTTATTTAACTTTTATTTAGCACAAATAACCAGAGATATTTATTCGTTATCTTCTCTGCGCAGTCTGGCGTTGGGGTTCGTCACTTTGATGGCGTGCTGTGCCGCTCTCTCCACAATGGTCTTTAGGTTCTTAGATGGAGATGTTGTCGGCGATTTCAGCACATAAGGACTTGTTGCTCATCAACAGAACCTGGACCTCCTTGACATTGTGGACCAGGAATTTGCGGGTGGACCAGGAATTTGCGGAACCCTGTTGGCAGCATGTGTTTGGTCTTCTACTTGCTACCGAATCCAATGTTGGGCAATATAGCTACGCAGGTAATATTATTTTTCACACCTATCCCAAAAATAATAATTTATGCAGTTTGCGCAAATAAAACTGGAAACTGGAACCGGAGAGAGGGCCTGTAGGTGGACCTCCGGAAAAATTGTTTGGAGAGAGGGCCTGTAGGTGAACCTCCGGAAAAATTGTTTGGAGAGAGGGCCTGTAGGTGGACCTCCGGAAAAATAGTTTGGAGAGAGGGCCTGTAGGTGGACCTCCGGAAAAATTGTTTGGACAGAGGGCCTGTAGGTGGACCTCCGGAAAAATTGTTTGGACAGAGGGCCTGTAGGTGGACCTCCAGAAAAATTTTTTGGAGAGAGGGCCTGTAGGCGGACCTCCGGAAAAAGTGTTTGGAGAGAGGGCCTGTAGGTGGACCTCCGGAAAAATTGTTTGGACAGAGGGCCTGTAGGTGGACCTCCGGAAAAATTTTTTGGAGAGAGGGCCTGTAGGTGGACCTCTGGAAAAATTGTGGTAAAAGAGTGCCAGTTGGACCTCTAAAAAAATGGCGTTTTTTGGGTCAGCGTTAGGCAAAGACAATATGGAGGAGGAGGAGGAGTAGAGAAGAGGAATCGGATACATAAGTTATTTAAATCTTTAGCTGCTTTCCCCCGGAGGAGATTTGAATTCCGGTGAAATCCAGGCTTTGTTCATTTTAATAAGCGTCAGCCTGTCAGCGCTGTCAGTTGACAGGCGTGTACGCTTATCGGTGATGATGCCACCAGCTGCACTGAATACCAGCTCTGACAGCACGCTAGCGGCAGGGCAGGCCAGCACCTCCAAGGCATACAGCGCCAGTTCAGGCCACGTGTCCAGCTTTGAAACCCAGTAGTTGTATGGAGCAGAGTGATCGCTACGGACGTTGGTATGGTCAGCTAGGTACTCCCTCACCATCTTCCTGTACAGCTCCCCCATACTCTGCCTAGACTGGGCACAGGTGACAGTGTCTTGCTGGGGTGACATAAAAGCGGCAAAGGCCTTGGAGAGCGTTCCCCTGCCAGTGCTGGACAAGCTGCCTGCTCGCCTCCTCTCCCCCGCTACTTGGCCCACAGAACCATGCCCTCTGCCGCTAGCGGCGTCAGATGGGAAGAATTGTTTCAGCTTGTGCACCAGGGCCTGTTGATATCTATTCACTCTCATACTCCTTTCCTCTGCAGGGATGAGAGTGGAAAGGTTCTGCTTGTACCGTGGGTCCAGGAGAGTGAACACCCAGTAATCGGTGTTTGAAAAAATTCTTCTAACGCGAGGGTCACGGGATAGGCAGCCTAACATGAAGTCTGCCATGTGCGCCAGAGTCCCAACACGCAAGAATTCCCTCTCCTCACTGGCCTGACTCTCCATTTCCTCCTCCTCCTCCTCCTCCAAGTCCTCCTCTTCAGCCCATACACGCTCAAGAGTTAAGGACTGAGCACTGGTACCCTCTACTGTCTCGCCGACATTCTCCTCCTCTTCCTCCTCATCCCCCTCCTCCGATACGCGCTGAGAAACAGACCGGAGGGTGCTCTGGCTATCAAGCAACGTATCTTCCTCCACCGTCTCTTGTGACAAGCGCAAAGCATCCGACTTGATGCTGAGCAGTGAGTTTTTCAACAGGCAAAGCAGCGGGATGGTGAGGCTGATAATGGCGGCATCGCCGCTGACCATCTGTGTTGACTCCTCAAAGTTGCTCAACACCTGGCAGATATCAGACATCCACGTCCACTCCTCATTGTAGACTTGAGGAATCTGAATGACCTGACTACCAGTTCTGGTGGAAGTTGACATCTGGCAGTCTACAATCGCTCTGCGCTGCTGGTAAACTCTGGATAACATGTTTAATGTTGAATTCCATCTCGTGGGCACGTCGCACAACAGTCGGTGAGCGGGCAGTTGTAGGCGGCGCTGCGCTGCCCTGAGCGTGGCAGCATCTGTGGTCGACTTGCGGAAATGCGCACAGATGCGGCGCACCTTGGTGAGCAAATCAGACAGATTGGGGTATGTCTTGAGGAACCGCTGAACTATGAGATTGAACACGTGGGCCAGGCATGGCACATGTGTCAGTCTGCCGAGTTGCAGAGCCGCCACCAGGTTACGCCCGTTGTCACACACAACCATGCCTGGCTTGAGGTTCAGCGGTGCCAGCCACACATCGGTCTGTGCCGTGATGCCCTGTAACAGCTCTTGGGCGGTGTGCCTTTTGTCACCTAAGCTCAGCAGTTTTAGCACCGCCTGCTGGCGCTTACTCACGGCACTGCTGCTGCGCCTAGAGCTACCGACTGAAGGCGCCGTGCCCACGGATGGTAATTTGGTGGAGGAGGAGGGGTCGGAGGAGGAGGAGGAGGCATAGTACGTCTGAGAGACCGTGACCGAGGTAGGCCCCGCAATCCTCGGTGTGGGCAGTACATGAGCGGCCCCAGGGTCATTCTCTGTCCCAGCCTCCACCAAGTTAACCCAATGTGCTGTCAGTGAGTGTCCCTGCCCGGCAGCACTTGTCCACGTGTCCGTGGTTAGGTGGACCTTCTCAGAAACAGCGTTGGTCAGGGCACAGATGATGTTCTCTGACACGTGCTGGTGTAGGGCTGGGACGGCACATCGGGAAAAATAGTGGCGGTTGGGGACCGAATACCGAGGGGCAGCCACCGCCATGAGATTGCGAAAGGCCTCGGTCTCTACCAGCCTATAGGGCAGCATCTCAAGGCTAAGCAATTTGGAGATGTGGACGTTGAGGGCTTGGGCATGTGGGTGGGTGGAACTGTATTTCCTCTTGCACTCCAGCGTCTGCTGTAAAGACAGCTGAACACTGCGCTGGGACACGTTGGTGGACACTGTGGAGGATCGTGGAGGCGAAGGTGTGGTTTTCCGGCGGGAGGCACTCGTGCCGGGGTCCTGGGCAGGGGGTTGACTAGCAGAGGCAGCGAGTGACGCAGGGGGTTGACTAGCAGAGGCAGCGAGTGACACAGGGGAAGGAGCAGTGGTGTGACCCGCAGGAGGTGGTGAACGGCCTTGGTTCCATTGAGTGGGGTGTTTAGCACTCATATGCCTGCGCATGCTGGTGGTGGTTAGGCTAGTAGTGGTGGCACCCCTGCTGATCCTGGTGTGGCACAGGTTGCACACCACAGTCCGTCGGTCATCCTCACTTTCTTTAAAGAACCTCCAGACTTGCGAACATCTAGGCCTCGCCACGGGAGCTTCACTACGTGAAACAGTTGCTGCTGATGCACCAGCTCTGGCCCTGCTTCTCCCTCTGGCCACACCACTGCCTCTTACAACCTGTTCTGGTGCAGCACTCGCCTCCGCCTCAGAAGCACTGTCTTCACTCGGCATATCAACCCAGCTTGGGTCAGTCACCTCGTCATCCTCCGATTCCTGAGTCTGCTCCCCCCTCAAAATTCCTCCCCTAACAACAACTTCACTACTGTCTGACAACCGTGTCTCCTCATCGTCCGACACCTCTTTACAAACTTCTTCCACTAACTCAACATTGTCATCATCATCATCATCACCCACAGACTGCGACAGATGGAAAACCTAGGCATGGGGAAAGAGGTCAGCAGCAACCTGAGAAGTGGTTTGTGACTCTGGGAAGGGTCCAGAAAACAGTTCCTCAGAGTATGCCGGATCGCATTCCAAATTTTCCTGGGAGGGGGCAGACTGGGGGGAAGGAGGTTGAGTTGGAGGAGCCAGAGGAGTGCTCCCTTGGGTAACGTGGGTGGACTGCGTGGAAGACTGACTGGTGGACAAATTACTTGAAGCATTATCCGCAATCCACGAGATCAGCTGTTCGCACTGTTGTGGTTTCAACAGTCCTCTACCACGTGTCCCTGTAAGTTGAGACATGAAGCTAGGGAGTGTAGCGGCGTTCCACAGCTCCCTCATCAGCAGGTACTGTCTCACCCTGCCCAGGACCACGGCCTCTGCCCCCTGCAGTAATTGAATGCCCACGCCCTCGTCCTCGTCCTCGACCCTTAGCCCTGGGGTTCAACATTTTCTGTATATAAGTGTATTCAAAAAAAAAAAATTAAATAAATGGGCCCGGTGTACTGAAACCCACAAACTTGTTCAGTCTGGTTTAATTTAATGACGTACAGAAAGTGTCACCTGGACAGAATATACGGTTTGGAGCGAGTGTGCTGAACTGTGACACACAGAAAGGTTACACGCAGCTGTGTGAAATGGATTTGTATCACTCAGCTAAAACAACAAAAAAACTAATTTTTTTTCTATATTTTTTTTTATATTTTTTTTTAGTTTTGTTTTTTTGGGAACGTGACGTGCAGGAACTATCGGAGACCTAACTCACACCCTGTTAACAGTGGCTATTTAGACTGCGACCCAGACAAATGTCGCACAGAGATTTTTAGGATCAAGCTTTACACGTGACAGGTAGCAAATGACTTGGTTGTATTCGGTGACATACAGAAAGTGTCACCTGGACAGAATATACGGTTTGGAGCGAGTGTGCTGAACTGTGACACACAGAAAGGTTACATGCAGCTGTGTGAAATGGATTTGTATCACTTAGCTAAAACAACAAAAAAAATAATTTTTTTTCTATATTTTGTTTTAATATTTTTTTTTAGTTTTGTTTTTTTGGGAACGTGACATGCAGAAACTATCGTACAGCTGACTGACACCCTAATGACGGTGGCTATTTAGACTGCGACCCAGACAAATGTCGCACAGAGATTTTTAAGATCAAGCTTTACACGTGACAGGTAGCAAATGACTTGGTTGTATTCGGTGGCGTACAGAAAGTGTCACCTGGACAGAATATACGGTTTGGAGCGAGTGTGCTGAACTGTGACACACAGAAAGGTTACACGCAGCTGTGTGAAATGGATTTGTATCACTCAGCTAAAACAACAAAAAAACTAATTTTTTTTCTATATTTTGTTTTAATATTTTTTTTTTCTAGTTTTGTTTTTTTGGGAACGTGACGTGCAGAAACTATCGTACAGCTGACTGACACCCTAATGACGGTGGCTATTTAGACTGTGACCCAGACAAATGTCGCACAGAGATTTTTAAGATCAAGCTTTACACGTGACAGGTAGCAAATGACTTGGTTGTATTCGGTGACGTACAGAAAGTGTCCCCTGGACAGAATATACGGTTTGGAGTGAGTGTGCTGAACTGTGACACACAGAAAGGTTACATGCAGCTGTGTGAAATGGATTTGTATCACTTAGCTAAAACAACAAAACAAATAATTTTTTTTCTATATTTTGTTTTAATATTTTTTTTTTAGTTTTGTTTTTTTGGGAACGTGACGTGCAGAAACTATCGTACAGCTGACTGACACCCTAATGACAGTGGCTATTTAGACTGCGACCCAGACAAATGTTGCACAGAGATTTTTAAGATCAAACTTTACACGTGACAGGTAGCAAATGACTTGGTTGTATTCGGTGACGTACAGAAAGTGTCACCCGGACAGAATATACGGTTTGGAGTGAGTGTGCTGAACTGTGACACACAGAAAGGTTACACGCAGCTGTGTGAAATGGATTTGTATCACTCAACTAAAACAACAAAAAAACTAATTTTTTTTCTGTATTTTGTTTTAATGTTTTGTTTTTTAGTTTTGTTTTTTTGGGAACGTGACGTGCAGAAACTATCGTACAGCTGACTGACACCCTAATGACGGTAGCTATTTAAACTTCGACCCAGACAAATGTCGCACAGAGATTTTTAAGATCAAGCTTTACACGTGACAGGTAGCAAATGACTTGGTTGTATTCGGTGACGTACAGAAAGTGTCACCTGGACAGAATATACGGTTTGGAGTGAGTGTGCTGAACTGTGACACACAGAAAGGTTACACGCAGCTGTGTGAAATGGATTTGTATCACTCAGCTAAAACAACAAAAAAACTAATTTTTTTTCTATATTTTGTTTTAATATTTTTTTTTAGTTTTGTTTTTTTGGGAACGTGACGTGCAGAAACTATCGTAGAGCTAACAGACACCCTACTGATGGTAGCTATTTAGACTGCGACCCAGACAAATGTCGCACAGAGATTTCTGGGATCAAGCCATGGATTTGTATCACTGAGATATAACATAAAAAAATAAAAGGGGGTCATACATGGCGATAGCTGCACTACTAGTGCCAGCCAGCCAAGTGACAAAAAAAAAAATGTCTTCTAGCCCTTAGAAGGGCTGTTGGGTTCTTTGTGGGAGATCCCTGCCTAACATAGAACTAAATGCAGGCCCTAACGCTGTCCCTGAAAGGCAGCAGCTCTATCCCTAACGACATCCAGACGGCATCTGAGCCGAGCACCGCGGCCAGTCGGTAGTATATTTCAGGGTCACCTGATTAGGCCAGCCAACCCCTGCTATCGACATGTAAGGGCCCCACGTGATGCTGGGTGTACCGCAGAGTCTCCTGGCTTGTGATTGGCTGTGTTTTTAGGCGCCTAAAAAGCATGATGAGGAAGTTGCCATTTCCTCGAGCATGGCGAGATACTCGTCCGAGCAGCGAGCACTTACGAGTACCCTAATACTCGAAC
>ONZH01013467.1:0-25183 GCA_900303285.1 Rhinella marina
CAGGTCGGGTCACTGACATCTCTAGCGCCAACAATTTGGCCATTTTAAGGCTTCTGCATGTGTTTGAGTTGTTTTTACATTTTAAAGAAGACATGTCTGACCACATCTCACACACACACAATGACAATTAGGGGTGGGGTCTATTTGCTTTCCCCCTTGCCTATGCCATCTGTGGTTGTCATAGGCAACGTGATTTTAAGGGGTGCAGAATTTCATCTTCTTTTTTGTATAGTTTGGCTTGGGGTCCATGGCAATGTAGAGGAAAGAAGGTTTCCTTGTATGGTCTCACTTTACAGAGAGGTTATATTGTCTTTGGAGTGTATTGTTGAGAGGCTGTGATAGTGGCGTAATAGTGCGACTTGGGCGCGTTATATGCACCCAGACATGCTTCCCCTGCTGTCCCAGTTGCATTCCAGCAGTGTTGGCATCCTTTTCTGAGGTTTCAGGGTGGACTTGGTGACCTCCAAGTGGTCGAATTGAGATTTCCAAGTGGCGAGCATTTTTTTCCCATAGACTTTAATGGGATTCGATATTCGGTCGAATAGTCGAATTTCGCTGTCTATTCGAATCGAATTTCGAACTTTCGAATATTTCACTACTCGCTCATCTCTAATAATTAACTTATCTGGACCTGAACAATTTATATATATGAATAAAGTCATTCTTTTATGCGTAAAAGAGTGTCATGGTACTTCTCCTCTTCAATATGGCTCTGTCTTCCACAGGCCCACATGCACCAAAACCTTATATAGAGTGCAGGTGTCAATTCCTTATTTGATGCAGTAATAGCCACAAGCCAAAAAAGAAAAAACAAACATCCATAAAGTAAGGGGAGAGGCAATCTTGTTATATTCTTAAAGATGACCTTTCACCAATCCTGACCTGCCTGTTTTAATAGCTTCATGGATTCCCCATGTAATAACAGTTCTGGAGAATCTATTCTTATGTCTCTATGTTCTGTCATTCCTGTCACGCGAGGTCGGCGTCGTGCTCCCTCTGCACGACGTCGCCGGACCTCTCCGCCCCCTAGAGACGAGCAATAGGGAATTGAAGTGCTGGTCTTGTCAGCCAGCACTTCATGAGTTAATTCTCTGTTTGGGTTTAGCCATGTGGTGCTGATCACACCACATGGCTACTTTACATATTGTTTGGACAGCTTGCTCCGCCTCAGGTCATGTGATGCTGGCCACATCACATGATCCTGGGCGGGCTATTTATAGATGGCAACTGCCTCACTCAGATGCCTGTGATTAGTCTTCTGAGATCAGTGCTGTGTGTTGGACCTTGCTGTTGGATTATTGGTGTATGGGATTTTGGCTTTGGACTTAGACTACGCTTTTGTGATTCCCCTCGGTATTTGACGTGACCTCCTGTTCTTGACTTGGCTTGCTGACGATTCTGCTGTTGTGTTTGTTTCTGTCTGTGTTCGTCTTTCCCTGTGTTCCCTTCCCTTCCCTTCCCTGTGCACGTACTCAGCATAGGGACTGTCTCCAAGTTACGGTTTTGTCGCCTAGGGCATCTACTGTAAGTAGGCAGGGAAAGAGGTGGGGTTCAGACAGGGCACACTATCCCTTGTTTCCCTGTCGTGACAGAATCACAGGCCATACCTAATGGAGCCGTTGCGAGTACTCACAGACCAGATGAGTAACATGGCTCAGATGATCCAGGATTTGGCCGGGAGACTCCAACATCAGGAGCAGCTGCGGACTGCACCCACAGTCGTTCCCTCCATGCCAAACCCCAATATTGAACCCCATGTAAAATTGCCCGATCGGTTTTCTGGGGACCGAAGGACTTTCCGTTCCTTTAAGGAAAGTTGTAAATTATATTTCCGTTTACGCTCACACTCCTCGGGTTCTGAGCAGCAGCGGGTAGGAATAATTATTTCCTTGCTGCAAGGTGATCCGCAGGAGTGGGCTTTCTCATTGCCACCTGACTCCCCTTGTCTATTGTATGTGGAGGCTTTTTTCCGGGCCCTAGGTCTTTTATATGAAGAACCTGACTTGGCCGCTGTAGCTGAAACTCAGCTCAGAGACATTCGGCAGGGTAACCGTCCAGTTGAGGATTACTGTGCTGAGTTCAGAAAATGGTGTGTGTCCTCTAAATGGAATGACCCTGCTTTGAGAAGCCAGTTTAGGGTGGGACTGTCTGACCATCTGAAGGATTTACTAGTTAGTTATCCTACTCCTGACACCTTAGAGGCGACTATGACCTTAGTTATCAAACTTGACCGACGGTTTAGGGAGAGACAAAAGGAACGTTCTGTTGCCCCTCAAGTTGCCGTGTTGTCCGAAGTTCCTCTTCAGAGCCCGTCTCCTATCAACGTCCAGGAGGAGCCTATGCAGTTGGGAGTTACTATGAGGGATCAGAGACGCCTGAGAGGGGCCTGTTTTTACTGCGGTGAGATGAACCACTGGCTCCAGCAGTGTCCGAGACTTCTGCTCTCAAAAAGGTCTGTTCCTGGAAGTAAGGTACCCCCTGCGGTGGTAAGAAAGAAAATCTTGTTACCTATTTCCATTTCTTATAACCAACTCAAGAGATCCGGTGAAGCATTTGTGGATTCAGGTTCTGCTGCTAATTTTATTGATTATGATTTTGTGCAATCTGTGGGTGTGCCTATAATTCCTTTAAGGGAGGTAATTCAAATTATCGCACTGGATTCCACTCTATTGAATAATGGGAGAGTGGAGTTTTGTACTCCTGAGGTTGTATTAACTGTAGGAATTACCCATACTGAGACTTGCTCCTTCCTTGTATTAAAGGATTTACCTGCCGACCTTGTTTTAGGTCTGCCTTGGTTACAGGACCACAACCCTGTGATCAACTGGTCGGTAGGTGAATTGGAAAAATGGGGAATGAATTGTGACAAATGTTGTAGATCAGTATTGCAGTTGGGAGGTACCACTGAGTCTCTTTCCTTGCCCAAGTATATTGGCGATTTTTCGGACGTGTTTTCCATGTCCGAGACTGAGTTCCTCCCTCCTCACCGGCAATATGATTGCGCCATCGACCTTATTGAGGGATCCAAATATCCCAAAGGTCGCATTTATAATCTCTCTACTCCTGAACGTCAGTCCATGAGGGATTATCTCAAAGAGAGTCTGGCCAAGGGTCACATCCGGCCTTCAGTTTCTCCCATGGGGGCAGGTTTTTTCTTTGTTGGTAAAAAGGATGGAGGATTGAGGCCCTGTATCGATTACAGGGAGCTCAATAAAATCACTGTTAAAAACAGATACCCGTTGCCCCTTATTCCTGACTTGCTGAATCAGGTCCAGGGGGCCTGTTGGTTCACCAAGCTGGATTTGAAGGGGGCATACAACCTAATCAGGATTCGTGAGGGGGACGAATGGAAAACTGCGTTTAATACCCCGGAGGGTCATTATGAGTACTTGGTAATGCCTTTTGGGTTAAGTAACGCTCCGGCAACTTTCCAAAACTTTGTCAATGACGTTTTTAGACCATTTATTGGGAAATTTGTAATTGTCTATATTGATGACATCCTGATTTTTTCTGCAGACTGGGAGAGTCACGTATCTCACACTAGGCAAGTGCTGGAGGTGTTGCGTGAAAACAAGTTGTTTGTTAAAGGGGAAAAGTGTACCTTTGGTGTTCAGGAAGTGGCCTTTTTGGGATACATTCTCACCCCTTTTTCTTTCAAAATGGACCCAGTTAAAGTACAGGCCATTGTGGATTGGGTGCGACCTTCCTCTTTGAAGGCGCTCCAGCGATTTCTGGGGTTTGCTAATTTTTATCGTAAATTTGTCAAAAATTTTTCAGTGGTAGCCAAACCCATTACGGATTTGACTCGCAAGGGGGCTGATCTGGTCAATTGGCCCCCTGCAGCAATTGAGGCCTTTGAAAGGTTAAAGCAGTGTTTTATTAATGCTCCTGTGTTGGTCCAGCCTGATCAAAGTAAGCCTTTTGTAGTTGAGGTGGATGCGTCTGAGGATGGTGTGGGGGCTGTACTGTCCCAGGGGTCTTCCACCTTAACTAATCTTATGCCATGTGCCTTCTTCTCCCGCAAGTTCTCTCCTGCCGAGAGGAATTATGATATTGGGAATAGGGAGTTACTTGCAATCAAGTGGGCATTTGAGGAATGGCGTCATTTTTTAGAAGGGGCATTTCACCGCATTACGGTCCTCACGGATCATAAGAATTTAATGTTTCTAGAATCGGCTAAGCGATTGAATCCTAGACAGGCGAGGTGGGCTTTGTTCTTTACTCGTTTTGATTTTTGTGTTACCTTCAGACCCGGGAGCAAGAACGTTAAGGCCGATGCCTTATCCCGAAGTTTCCAGGCGTATCAGCCTCCTGACGTCCCTCCTGAGCCCATCCTGCCAGCTGATATCATCGTGGCCGCTACCTCATCTGACCTCGCTTCTGAAATCTCGGCAGGACAACATCTTGCTCCCATTGGTACCCCCAATGACAAATTGTTTGTGCCGGCTCATTTGCGGTTGCGACTGCTGGGTGAGTGCCATAATTCTGTTTTGTGTGGAAATCCTGGCATCAATGCCACCAAGGAGTTGGTCTCTAGGCAGTATTGGTGGCCGTCAATCTCCAGAGATGTTCAGGCTTTTGTAACTGCGTGTAACACTTGTGCCAGGTCCAAGAATTCCAAGACACGACCTATGGGTGAGTTACATCCTTTACCCATACCTAGTAGACCTTGGTCACATCTGTCCATGGACTTTATCACGGACTTGCCGTGCTCTGAGGGTAAAACCGTGATATTTGTGGTGGTTGACAGATTCAGCAAAATGTGTCATTTTATTCCTTTGTGTAAATTACCCTCTGCGAAGGTCTTGGCGTCCGTGTTCATTGATAATATTGTCAAACTACATGGTGTTCCTGAGAATATCGTTTCTGATAGGGGAGTACAGTTTGTGTCTAGGTTCTGGAGGGCGTTCTGTAATAAGATTGATATCTCTTTGTCCTTTTCATCAGCCTTTCATCCGGAGACCAATGGTCGGACTGAACGTCTTAACCAATCCGTTGAGCAATATCTTAGATGTTATGTTTCTGATAACCAACATGTGTGGGCCAGATTCCTGTCTCTGGCTGAATTTGCAATTAATAATCGTGTTAATTCATCCTCTGGGATGTCGCCGTTTTTCTGCAATATGGGTTTTCATCCACGCTTTAGCTCCTTTTCCCCATCTGCGTCGGTTGTCCCAGATGTCAATGATTTTTCTCAAGAACTGTGCACAGTTTGGGCACAGGTTCAGTCGAACCTGGAAAAGGCCCAAGGAGTTCAAAAAGCTAAGGCTGATAGAAAACGTTCTAAGGGTGTGAATTTTAAGGTTGGGGATAAGGTATGGTTATCGACTAAAAATCTCAACATGAGGGTACCATCCTACAAGTTTGCACCTCGCTTCATTGGTCCTTACAGGATCACCAAGGTGATCAATCCGGTTTCTTTTAGGTTATGTTTACCCGACTCCCTTCGTGTTCATAATGTTTTTCATGTGTCTTTGCTCAAACGTTATGTTGCTCCCGTTGGTCCTGAGGAACAGTCTCCGCCTCCGGTTGAGGTAGCAGGACAAATGGAGCATGAGATTGCCAGAATTGTGGATGTGAGAAGGGTCCGGAATTCCTTCCAGTACCTCGTACATTGGAAGGGGTTCGGTCCTGAGGACAGGTCTTGGGTACCGTTGACCAGGATGCATGCAGACTCGCTCATCCGAAAGTTCCATCTGCAGCATCCCGATAAGCCTGCTCCCGCTGGTAAGGGTCCGGTGGCCCCTCGTGAAGGGGGGGGGTACTGTCACGCGAGGTCGGCGTCGTGCTCCCTCTGCACGACGTCGCCGGACCTCTCCGCCCCCTAGAGACGAGCAATAGGGAATTGAAGTGCTGGTCTTGTCAGCCAGCACTTCATGAGTTAATTCTCTGTTTGGGTTTAGCCATGTGGTGCTGATCACACCACATGGCTACTTTACATATTGTTTAGACAGCTTGCTCCGCCTCAGGTCATGTGATGCTGGCCACATCACATGATCCTGGGCGGGCTATTTATAGATGGCAACTGCCTCACTCAGATGCCTGTGATTAGTCTTCTGAGATCAGTGCTGTGTGTTGGACCTTGCTGTTGGATTATTGGTGTATGGGATTTTGGCTTTGGACTTAGACTACGCTTTTGTGATTCCCCTCGGTATTTGACGTGACCTCCTGTTCTTGACTTGGCTTGCTGACGATTCTGCTGTTGTGTTTGTTTCTGTCTGTGTTCGTCTTTCCCTGTGTTCCCTTCCCTTCCCTGTGCACGTACTCAGCATAGGGACTGTCTCCAAGTTACGGTTTTGTCGCCTAGGGCATCTACTGTAAGTAGGCAGGGAAAGAGGTGGGGTTCAGACAGGGCACACTATCCCTTGTTTCCCTGTCGTGACAATTCCTTTATTATTTCTACCAGAAGCTATAATTGAATTGCTATTAGCCTTCAGTAAGGGCACAGAGGGGAGGTAACCAGTTGGGGGGGTGTACCTGCACAGCCTGAACATGGCAGCACTGATTGGATAGAGTGAGTCTGTGCAGCTACACACACCCAACTGGTTACATCCCCTCTGTACCCTTACTGAAGGCTAATAGCAATTCAATTATAGCTTCTAGTACAAATAATAAAGGAGCGGCACAACATAGAGTCATAAAAATAGATGCTTCAGAATTGTTATTACATGGGAAATGCATGAAGCTATTAGAACAGGCATGTCAGGAGTGGTGAAAGGTCCTTCTTTAAAACATCTACAAACCGACAAATTGTAATAATTGATAATATGGTGAAACAAAAAATAACTGAAGGCTTGAAAGAAGCTGCATAATTTACTGTAGAAATTGATAGCAATCAAGATGTTGCAGTTAAAAAGCTATGTGCTACGTCAAGGATGGAAACTTGTAAGCGTGGCTTTATTCTTTAATCAATGTCAGCAGCACAACAGGAGAAGAGCTTTTTACTAATCTGAAAGAAGAATTAGAAAGGTTCTCCCTAAGTGTTAATAACATTATGAGCAGTTCATCTGAGGGTGAAGCAAATATGAGTGGGTGCTACAATGGAATCCAGGCCCACATAAAAGCCACAACATGAAATTTCATGTACACTTGGTGTTATGCTTATATCCCCATTATGTCACATCAGTAAAATCATTATTTGGGCTGTTGATACAAAACATTTTTTTTTCTCTGAATCCTACAAGAGATCATCTATTTGGACAGAACAGGTATCACCTCAGTCTCAAGGCCCATCAAAACTAACAAGGTAAATTAAAAATAGGAGACAAGTGGAGTATGCCAAGGGTACTGAGTACAGCTTCTGAACAGCTCTATAGTACTCAACTGTAATGCTTGAAACACACTGCTGATTCTCCTAGATTTGACAGTAAAGGCTCATATGCACATGAACGTGATTTGGTTCCACAAAAATGTGGCTCGAATGTGGACCCATTCACTTCAATAGTTGCTCCCTTTTACTAATAAATGAAAAGTACAGGTGAATAGAATCAACTTTGTAATATATCTTATCAGATAAAGAGACTTCCTTATCCTATTATCAGAATTCTCTCCTGCAATCCATCTTCCTCACTAACTCAATTCACTGTTCAAATTCATCTTTAGTGAAGACAAGCTGTCTGCTCACTGAAGAATCAGATTACACAGACGTCCATAGAGAGGTGAGGGTGAGGAGAAGGGATATGCTTCTGGAGACTGGCAGGGGGATTGCCGCTGGTTTGTAAGTGATATACTGTCTTAATGAACTGCTGGACACACATCTAAACTCCTCAGTAAAGTTGTACAATGCCCTTCATTGCTGCTTCTGAGATTGTGTTAATGAGAATCAGGGCTGTGTTACACAGCCCGATTCTGTAGACAATTGTCCAGAAGGAAGCACTGCTATTACAGCATGGGGAGGAATAATCATTATGTCATTGTTCATCCCTAAGCTGTCTCGTTATTTGCCAGTAACAGATCGTGATTACATTTCCGCCTGCAAACAAAGATTTTTAAGCATGCTGAAAAATTCAGATTACCAGATGAACAAGCTTCATCGGATAATCGGCGGCAATATTATACTGCCAGATCATTGCTAATGAGCTTCCCTGTGAACGATATACTGCCCGACAATTGGCCAGTCTAATACAGCGTTTAGGAAACAGGACCCCATGTATGGGCAGGGATAATTCCAGCTCGTCTTCAGCCACTGACTGGAATTACAGAGAGATAGACGAGGGAAAAACTGCTAAAATGCCAGATACCAGAAGTCATATAATGGCCAAAAATACAGTGCCTTGCGAAAGTATTCGGCCCCCTGGAACTTTTCAACCTTTTGCCACATTTCAGGATTCAAACAAAAAGATATAACATTTTAAATTTTTGGTGAAGAATCAACAACAAGTGGGTCACAATTGTGAAGTGAAACGAAATTTATTGGATCATTTAAACTTTTTTTGTAATAATAAAACTGAAAAGTGGGGCGTGCAAAATTATTCGGCCCCCTTGCATTAATACTTTGTTGCGCCACCTTTTGCTGCGATGACAGCTGCAAGTCGTTTGGGGTATGTCTCTATCAGTTTTATACATCTAGAGACTGAAATTCTTGCCCAATCTTACTTGCAAAACAGCTTGAGCTCTTTGAGGTTGGATGGAGAGTATTTGTGAACAGCAGTTTTCAGCTCTTTCCACATATTCTCAATTGGATTCAGGTCTGGACTTTGACTTGGCCATTCTAAGACCTGGATACGTTTATTTTTGAACCATTCCATTGTAGATTTTGCTTTATGTTTGAGATCATTGTCTTGTTGGAAGATAAATCTCCGTCCTAGTCTCAGGTCTTTGGCAGACTCCAACAGGTTTTCATCCTGAATGATCCTGTATTTGGCTTCATCCATATTCCCATCAATTTTAACCATCTTCCCTGTCCCTGCTGATGAAAAGCAGGCCCAAACCATAATGCTGCTACCACCATGTTTGACAGTGGGGATGGTGTGTTCAGGGTGATGAGCTGTGTTGTTTTTATGCCAAACATATCGTTTTGCATTGTTTCCAAAAAGTTGGATTTTGGTTTCATCTGACCAGAGCACCTTCTTCCACATGTTTGGTGTGTCTCCCAGGTGGTTTGTGGCAAACTGTAAACGAGACTTTTTATGGATATCTTTGAGAAATGGCTTGCTTCTTGCCACTCTTCCATAAAGGCTAGATTTGTGAAGTGTTCAACTGATTGTTGTCCTATGGACAGACTTTCCCACCTCAGCTGTAGATCTCTGCAGTTCATCCAGAGTGATCATGGGCCTCTTGGCTGCATCTCTGATCAGTCTTCTCCTTGTTTGAGATGAAAGTTTAGAGGGACGGCCGGGTCTTGGTAGATTTGCAGTGGTCTGATACTCCTTCCATTTCAATATGATCGCTTGCACAGTGCTCCTTGGGATGTTTAAAGCTTGGGAAATCTTTTGGTATCCAAATCCAGCTTTAAACTTCTCCACAACCTGCCTGGTGTGTTCCTTGGTTTTCATGATGCAGAACCCTGAGACTATCACAGAGCAGGTGCATTTATATGGAGACTTGATTACACACAGGTGGATTCTATTTATCTTCATCAGTCATTTAGGACAACATTGGATCATTCAGAGATCCTCAATGAACTTCTGGAGTGAGTTTTTTTAACTGAAAGTAAATGGGCCGAATAATTTTGCACGCCCCACTTTTCAGTTTTATTATTACAAAAAAAGTTTAAATGATTCAATAAATTTTGTTCCACTTCACAATTGTGACCCACTTGTTGATTCTTCACCAAAAATTTAAAATGTTATATCTTTGTTTGAAGCCTGAAATGTGGCAAAAGGTTGAAAAGTTCCAGGGGGCCGAATACTTTCGCAAGGCACTGTATGTAGTGCCATTTCTCATTTTCACCTACTTGAAAACGTATCCTGAAAAATAATCTCTTTTACGAACAGCAACTTGGAAGTGGTCATAGTGGTCTATGTTTAAGAGCTAAAAGTGCGATTAGATCTGGATTATGGCTCATTATATGCGACTATTGCAAGAGTTGCAAAAAGTCACATCCTACTCCAGGCAATTCCCTGGTCTACTTTTACACCTAAAGCTGCAAACTAAAATACAATCACACCACATATATTATTAAGGTCACCGTTCATAAATTTGGGGCAGGCAGACATAGCAAAACCAGACTTAAAAATGATATAAAAATAACCTTAAATGATAAATGACCCCCTAAATCTTTATTGCTATGCATTAAAACTTTGGACTGCACATCAAACTAAACATAGATTAAATTCTAACAATGCAGTTTGATGGCATCTATGCTTACCTTAACCCGCCCCCTTGGTGTCCACGGTAAACAATTTCTCATTCCGCCTCCTATGTTGTTTCCAAAATGTAACTTTTCTTCTTGTACTAAACTCTCAGCACATACAAGACATCCAGCATCTACGGTACACCTGTGTTGAGCACTTATGGCACAGGCACAGTACTAGAAGAAAAGTGCCATCTTGGAAATTATACGGATGGTGATGATTGTTTCCACTGTTATCATTAAGGGGGGCACCTTCATGTGGGCTAAGGTAAGCATAGAGGTTAGTTAGTAGTTACTAATGCCATCACATTAGCAACTCCTTTTTTCAACAGCAAAGAGGTCTTTCAAAGAGAGCAGAGAGAACAAACAGAGAACAAAGAGACAGCTTACAAGTTCCTTGTAGATGATCTTCCCTAAAATAAAGCAGTAATAGACAGAAGAGGCGCTACTGTAGTTGTGTCTGTCTGGAAACAATTCATCCTTTTCGCTCTCATAAATTTGTGACAATAAGTAAAAGATGTTTTAGAGAACATTTTTTCTATGAACTTGAGGACAAACACATTTTACTTATCTTTTATAATGTTGAAAGTGACTCACTCTTGAGGTAGTTCCAGTAACACAGACAAGGTGTAAACTTCTGGAGTAGTCAGTTTCAGTATTTTATGTAATTTACTGCCATTGCACACCAGGCAGAGGAGGACACGTCTGAATAGATTCTGCTGCTCAGCTGAACAGAATTGCAGATATTTCTGTAATAATATTATTTCTTCATGAATAATCCTATCTATCAGTCTATCAGTCTGGTCCATAGGTTGTGTCTGCTATTCAGTCCAATGGGATTGAGCTGCGATACCAGACACAATGCCTAAACAGCTTCTGAAAAAAGTCCCTTTTTACTAATCCTGTATTTCATAACCATTTGAAACCCTAAAAACAAATGAAAGCAAAGGTGAATTAGTGAACCGCGCTATTTATCGTAATGCATATTAACACTGATAGTTTTATTGGGTAATGGAGGCATTAAAACACCTAATTAAATGTTGCTGTGAAAAAGAATATATGCTTCCTGTAATTTATTCCATCTCTTTGAAGGGGATAATTAGCGTTGAGAGAATCGAAGTCCACACAGTGGACTTCGATTCGAATTTCAGGGAAAATTCTGTTTGTTCTGAAGCTGAATGTCCTTGTGCTCTGTGCTAACAAATCAGTTTTTTCTCTGAATGGCGGAAAAAAAAAAAATCACACTCACCTCATCTGTTTGAGAGCGAAGAGCCAGCCACTGCCATCTTGATTGAAGATCCCGTGTAAAATCCTGTAATGTCATCTTCAATCGAGATGGTGGAGGCCAGCTCTTCGTGATGAAATGGAGGGGAGGGAAAGTATGATTTTATTTTTTTTTATTTTACACTGTAATATTAATGTCATATGCCACGATCAGCTATGAACGCTGCATCTAAGGGGTACCATGACAGGGAGCAGCGCAATCCCCACTCCCTCTCATTGCACCCACTAGAAGTGGACTTCATGATGAAGTAATTTGTCAGAAAGCTAACTTCATTGTAAAATTTGGTGAAGCAGCGGAATTAAATTTTCCAATACTTTGCTGATCTCTAGGGATAATCAATATAGATAGATATAACTAAACCATAGCATACAGTTTGTATAATTGAACTTTTTATTATGTTCTCTGACCACAGTATACATTATAGTGAATGTGTCACCTATAATTATTTCTGCCAGTTAAAACCAGATAGAGACTTGTTCCTTTTTTGTCATCTGTTTTTATTTTCTGATTGTGGATTTTTTATTCTATTTCCAGAACATGATTATGGGTGCAGTCATCTTGCCTGAGCTGTTATTAACGGCATTTAGAGATATGCTTTACAGCAGCCACCATTGGCCATAGACACAATGGACAGGAGGGGACCTCAGTGACATCCATGGTGATTTTTCTAGACATGCTGTGTGATCTGTGCAGAAGTCAGCAGGGAGTAGACGTTATATTCTATATACTCTATATTCTTATCTATATACAGATGGAGCACTTCTACACTTGAGTGCGATATCACATTACAGCATAATATCACGTCACATAAGCCATTGAAAGCCAATGAAAAATCAAATAAAAGTATTTTACAACTGTTTATTTAACTCATTAAAAATCAAAAAGAGGATCACTACAACTGTACATAGGCGATATCTGTTATTGTAATCCTGCCTGTGATGATAAATTATATAAAAGTGATCTGTACAGACTAAGAATACAGATATTCTTGGTTTGTACAGACCATGATTATTAGGCTTAATGGACTGAGTGAAAATTGCAGGATCTTAGGATCTTAGGCTGCAGCCCTTACAAGTGCAGTGGGCTCCTCAATCGGCTTGTCAGCTGGCCAGGGTATCAGACCTCCACCAATAACACAGTGGTGACTTTAAAAAGTTGGAAAACTCTTTTAAACAATAGGTCATATTCTGATGAAACATTCCCTTTAAAAATGAAGGACCAACATTTCTCTGAAAAGTAAATTTCTATATTACTTATTTACTGCTAAATTTGTATGACACATTTTCAGTTACATTATTTCTGTAAATTCACTAAATATGGCAACAGCAATTAGCGCTTTCTTTTGAGATGAAATGATGGTATATAAGAACAGATGTACTTAGTAAAATTGGAATATAGTAAAAAAGGAAAAGATGAATTTAATATTACATAATGTTAAGATTAAATGTGTGTCACGACTGGCACACTCAACACGACAGGCCACGAAGGGCAATCAGGCATTAACAGCGCCTATGATCTTGGATATGACTAGAAGGGAAACTGTTTCCACCCTTGTTTTCACAGTCATCTAATGCATTAGGATATCAACACGATCAACCCCCAAAACATCCACACATAATGTTGCCACCATCCATCAGTACAGCTTACGGAATGCTCTGGGTTCTGGGTACACAGCACTCATAGGAACTGCATTCTAGTAAACAACAGGAAAAGTTTTCAATGGTGACACAGCTAAACAGAACTTAGAGTGTGGGAGTATGGTTAGAGCAGCAAGTAGAGATGAGTAAAGTTTTTGAAAATTCGATTTGGACGCTTCATCGAATTTTCCCCAAAAATTTGATTTATTCCGAATTAATTTGTCACAAAGCACGTTAAATCAGCTATATTCCTGCATGCAGTTAGAGTGTATCTCGGTGTACATCACTGTGCATTGCAGTAAAATGCATAGCTAGTCATTTCTGGTAGTTAAACAGTTACTGTGTGTCAGTATGACATGTAGGTCACATACAGTATATCGATGTGCACATTGGTGTGTGTCACTATTAGGCTTGGTTCACACTTCACTTATTTGGTCAGTTATGGGTCCAAAACACAGAACAGGTGCAGATCTTTTCATGGCACCTTAACAGCTAGTAGGATTGGCTCATCATACAGTAACTGCTGGAATTAACTGACCAAATAACTGAAGTGTGAACTCAGCCTTAGAGGTCAATGTTTGCATCAAGTATAATGTATTTAACCATGCAGTGGCCCAAGATTCTACTACAGAGTGAAAGAGCTGTCTCATTTTACAGTTTGCTGTTTCCACATAACTTGCTTGAGAATCTGTTCTGTTACCTACTGATACAAGTAGTGGCCCCATGACAGAGTGGAGATGGTGTCAGCAGTACATTTGTGTTGACAGCACTGTTTATTTTACCCTTCTTCTGATCAGAAAGATCTAGTCTCATGTAGCAAGCACTGGTGTGTGGAAATCCTGGCTGATCCACGGGTGATTCTTCTTTATAAAGGTTAGTCTCTCAGCATTTTGTGTTGAAAGGCAAGTTCTCTTTGGGGTAACTATGCCTCCTGCCATACTAAACAACCACTCTGATGCCACACTACTGGCCAGGCAGAAAAAGCTTGGCCAATGCAAACCTGGCTAAGTCCAAGTATGCCACCACCTGCTGGTTCAGGTTGTGCTCCATGTCCTGCTCCTGTTGGCTGATTTCTTCAGTAGGCGGGTAAAGAAATGTGTTAATCAGAGACTGGAGACTCAAGTTACTGCTGACAGAGCTAGACATTTGTGAGGATGAGCGATGGCGGACAAAGGCAGCGACCAATTGACTACATAGGATTTCCTTATAGTAGTTGAGTTTATCATCCCTCTCAACAGGGATTTGGTGACCTCTGTAATTGGGACACCCCTTTGCTTGGTTTTCCTTCTGTTGAGGGATATCTGGCTTTTACTTTGTTGAAGACCCATAACTGGGGCTCCATGGTTATTTTGCATATTACTGTAAGCTCAGTGGTCACTTCTGTCTCAGAACATTCTGCTTGAAGCCTACTGTCGATCAATTGTTAAGTGTTATCTTGGTTTCATGATGTCAAAATGTGAACAGCATGATGAGGAGAACTGCTTAAATATCAATTGTAACTGAACCAGGAAATGTATTGGGTGATTCATGGATTAAACACCTGTTGTGAATTTTACCATTAATTTCATCCTGAAATTTCAACCACAAGCAAAATATCCCAAACTTTTCATGAGTAGTATATATATATATATATATATATATATATATATATATATATATAAAAATATAATATTACTATATATATATATATATATATATATATATATATTAACTGTGTCAATACTGCAGCTTTAAAGAAAGCAAAATTGTAATTCTACAGATTAGCGATGAACAAATTTCTTGAAAAATATTATTTGGATCCCAATCGATTTTAGTTGAATCAAAGGTGTTCTAATTAGCCTGTGAGTTGGTATATGACATTCTGTTTTTTTTTTAAGGAAATATGTCAGTAAAAAATGTATCTACCAGTTTAAATCTGTTTTTATTTTCTGACTCTAGATTTATTTCTTCTATTTCCTGAACATGATTATCGGGGTGGCCACCTTGCCTGATCTGCTCTTAGCATTTAGAAAACATTAAGAAAATTGCTTTACTGCAGCTCCCTGGTCCATAGACACCATGGTCTGGAGGGGACCTCATTGACTTTTATGAGAGTGTCTTGTAGGTATGCTCTGTGACCTGTGTAGAGGTCACCGTACAAGGAAAGAATAGATAAGCTTTGACAATTAACTATTATGAATGGTGGATCCTGTCTTATCTATACACAGAAGTGATATCATTACAGGCAGAATTAGAATGACAGATAAGCAGGTAACTGCAGTAAAATGATCTGTAGAGACCATGAAGTTATGCTCTTTATTCGGCTTAATGGCTAGTGTGAAAACTGCTGGAATTTATAGTTTTGTTTTTTTTAAATATAGATATTGACATAGAAATTTAAAAATAATATCACCAAAAATTATTTATAAATGTAAAAACATAATTTAAACAATAGATAGTTTTCTAATGACATTTTCTCTTTAAATTCTTGCTACCCCCCCCCCCAAGCTCTTTAACGCAATGATAGCAATAATAAATAATGTCAGGGTAACTGTGATGAATATAGCCATGGGTAAATGCATGGTTGACAGTGTTAACAGACAACATGTTTAAAGATACATTGTCTTTCAAAAATTGTAATTTGATAGTTTAAAACAAATGCAGGGGAACAGATAGTTTTAAACACAGAAAAAAACAGTGTCTTGTCCTTAACAAATGGACCAAAAATTATTCCTTAACCCTTTCAAGACCAAGCCATTTTTTACCTTCGTGCCCAGGCTAAATTTTGCTAATCTGACATGTGTCACTTTATGTGCTAATAACTTTGGAATACTTTTATTTATCCATGCCATTCTGAGACTGATTTCACGTGAAATCTCGTACTTGATTTTAGGGGTAAATTTGGGTTAATAAGTTTAACCTTTATATTATAAAAAATCAAAAATTTACAGAAAATTTGGAAAAAAATGTAATTTTCTAAATTAGAATTTATACGCATTAAAGTCAGATAGTGATACCTCATTAGATAGTTTTTTCTTAAGATTCCCTATATGTTTACTTTATGTTGGCATCAGTTTGAAAATCACATTTTATTTTTTTAGAACGTTAGAAGGCTTAGAATTTAAGAAACAATTTTTCAACTTAATAAAATATAAAGTATAAAATTTTCAAAACCGACTTTTTCAAGGGCCAGTTCAGTTTTTGAAGTCACTTTGAGGTCCTTAAATAATAGAAACCACCCATAAATTACCCCATTTTAGAAACTACACCCCTCAAATTACTTAAAACTGGTTTTACAAACTATGTTAACCCTTTAGGTGTCCCAAAAGAATTAAAGGAAAATGGAGGTGAAATTTCTAATTTTCAGTTTTTGTGCAGATTTTTAATTTTTATTCAATTTTTTCTATAACACAGTAAGGGTTTAAAGCAAAACAAACCTCAATATTTCTTACCCTGATTCTGCAGTTTACAGAAACACCCCATTTATGTTCGTAAACAGCTGTAAGGGTACATGGCAGGGTTCAGAAGAAAAGGAGCAACATATGGTTTTTGGAGCGCAGATTTAATGGAATGGCTTTTGAGTGCTGTGTCATATTTGAAGGCACACTAAGGCACCCCAACAATAGAAACCCCCCAAAAGTGACTCCATTTTGGAAACTACACCCCTCAAATAACTCATTCGGGGGTTTACTGGCCACATTTACCTCAGAGGCCTTTCAAAACATTTAGAAACACATGGCTGTAAAATGAAAAATTATATATTTTACCTATATTCTCCTGAATATGGCAATACCCCACATGTGGTCGTAAACTGCTGTATGAGCAGATGGCAGAATTCAAAAATGGAAAGAGCGGCATCTGCATTTTCTAACATAAAATTTGCTGAAATAGATTTTCAGGGCCATAACTTTTTTATCTTTTTATTGACTGAGCTGTGTCGGGGCTCATTTTTTGCGGGATGAGCTTTAGTTTTTAATGATACCATTTTTGGGTACCATATGACTTTTTGACTGCTTTTTATTTATTTTTTATGAGGTGAAGTGGCTAATATTGCAATTCTATCAGTGTTTTTTATTTGTATTTTTTTATGGGGTTCTCCATGTTGTATACTTGATAAGATGGTTGTATTCTGTGGGTTGATACGGTTATTGTGATACCAAATTTATATTGTTTTATTCATGATCTACTTTTATTTCATAAAATCACTTTTTATTAAACTTTTTTTTTTTTTTGCAACACCAAATCAAAGACCCATAACTTTTTTATTTTTCCATCAATGTAGCTGCTGGAGAGCTTTTTTTTGCAGGATGGGCTGTAATTTTTATTGGTACAATTTTGGGGTCTATATGGCTTTTTGAGTGCTTTTTATTAAATTTTTTAGGAGGTGAAGAAGGGAAAAATTTTATTTCTGTCAGTGTTTTTTATTTTTTTATGGGGTTCTCCATGTGATATATTTTATATTATAATCTTATTCTGTGTGATGATATGGTTATGGCGACACCAAAATTGTATAGTTTTTTTCATTTTCTACAACTTTTAAATTATAAAATCACTTTTTATTAAACTTTTTTTTGCATCACCAAAATCTAAGACCCATAACTTTTTTATTTTTCTGTCAACATAGTTGTATGAGTTATGGGTGACTGGAGCAGCGTCGCTGAGCGCGCATGCGCTGCCCCTGATGTCAGGGAGCATGCGCTGAGCACGAGCGATGCAGCAGGACCCGGCAGCAGTACATGATGGGTTTCAGTGCGGTCCGGTTCAGGAACATGGACGCACCCATCAAGGTATGTGGAAGCTTGGGGCAAGCCTTAACCCTCTCCTCCCATCATGGAGGTGGGGAGTAATGTTAGCAGGGGGAGTGTATTTAAATCCACGTGGTGTACTGACCAGCGTCGAAGCCATATGCCTCACTGCTGCTGCTGCTGGATTAGTGCCAAACACTAGAGCGCTTCCAGACTTACCTGTGGAACCCAGACGGAGAAATAGCGCTGGTCCTATTGCAACAACTTTGACTACATGTCCCCTGATAAATTGGCTTGATTGCCAAGGAAACGCGTTGGGACTTTTTCCTTTTCTCTAGTGTGAGGGATCCCTATTTCTCTATCTCTGACGAATTGCCGGGCAGTCATCTGTCTTTTTCAGGGACAGAGAGAGGGACAGCTTAGTGAGAAGGTTAGGCCTACCATGGAGTGCCTTATTCATTCCATCTGGTTGTAGCCAGTGTATATACAGGGCTACTCAGTGGTTAGAGACCTGGTACCCCTAGGTCAGGCCCCCTCTCTTTCTTCCTTATCTTTGTATATTTGTCCACGTGAAGTGGTAAGGTTGCATTTTTTCTTATTGCACTGATTGGTGTGGGCACTTTCATATTGTTATATTATTGTATTATTGTGGGCCTATATTTTAAATATATCTAGTAAATGTTATGTTTTAAACGCATACCCTATATTTCATATATAGTTGTATGAGGGCTTATTTTTAGCGGGATGGACTGTCGTTTTTATTAGTATCCTTTTTGAGATGCATATGACATTTTGATCACTTTTTATTAAATAGTTTTGTGAGGTGAAGTAAAAAAAAAGCAATTCAGACATTGTTTATTTATATTTTTTTACAGCGTTCACCATGCGGGATTGGTGCCATAATCACTTTATATATCAGGTCATTACGGACACGGGGATACCAATTATGTATATTTAATTTATTTTTTTTATTTTTGAACCTATTATAAATGAGTGGATGTAAGAAATGGCAATTAATTTTACTTTTTTTCCACACTTTTTTTTTTATCAAGTCCCACTTGGATCTTAAAGACACAGTGGGGCTGATTGCTGTACTATACTTTGCAATGCTCTGCATTGCAAAATATAATACTATCAGTTTTACACTGAAAGATGGCAACACTGGACTCCTTTGCAAGGTGTCAAGTTGCCATGGCAACCATCGGGCCGCTGCCATCACAGCGAAGCAGCCTGATGGTTGAGAGAGGGAGCCCCCTCCCTCTGTTAACCTCTTGGATGCCGCTGACTGCGGCATCTAACGGGTTGAAGCAGAGTGTCATCATTCAGCTGAGGGAGCCGCCGCCATCACAAACAGCAGGGGGTCCGCATCACGGGCAGAGGGGCACAAATGTACAGAGGGGACGAAGGAAAACAAGAATGGAGGGATCAAGGAAAGCAGGGATGGGGCACAGCAAAACAGAAGGGGCATGAATGGAACAGATGAGGCACAGCCGGCACAGGAGGGGCATGGCCGGTACAGGAGGTGCACAGCAGGCACATCAGATGAACGGCAGAAACATCAGGGGGCACAGATGGGGGGGCAATGATTGGGGCACGAATCACCTGATGCCTCATTTCAGGCTCTAACATGCAGAATGCAGATCAGAGCCTGAAACCGGCACTTTTACATTGCCGCGATCCGGTTGGTTAGTCTGCACAGACTAACCAATCGGATCGATCGCCGGCAAGGGACCTGTCTGATTGGGCTCTGCACTGTCCGTGACAATGACAGTGCAGGGACAGACGCTTTAATCCATGCGTAGTAGCACTTGGATTAACCCCTTCACCCCAGGAGCTTTTTTCGGTTCTGCATTTTCGTTTTGCGCTCCCTGCCTTCAAACAGCCATAATGCTTTTATTTTTCTGTTCACATAGCTGTATGAGGGCTTGTTTTTTGCGGGACAAGTTGTACTTTCCAACGCCACCATTTAATATTGCATACGGTGTAGTGGGAAGCGGGAAAAAAATTCCAAACAGGGTGAAATTGCAAAGAAAACGCTATTCCGCTACAGTTCTACGGGTTTCTTATTTACAGCGTTCGATGTGCATTAAAACTGATCCATTACTTTCATTCTACTGTTCAGTACGAATCCGGCAATACCTAATATGTATAGTTTTTCCTGCGTTTTCATAGTGATAAAATAATTAGAAAGTTGCCCCTTTTTTTTTTTTTTTTTCCTTGTCAAATCTTGACCCCTATAACTTTTTGGTATTTATGTGTACAGAGCTGTATAGGGGCTCATTTTTTGCGGGACGATCTGAAGTTTTTATTGATACCATTCTGGGGTGTGTATGACTTTTTGATCACTTTTTATTTAATTTTTTTTTAGAAAAAAAAGCAACAAAAAACGGCAAATCGCCATTTGGACGCTTTTTTCCGCCACACAATTCGCCATATTGGAATTTTTTTTTTATATTTTAAAAGTACGGGCGTTTTCGGTCACGGTGATACCCATGATGTCTATATTTATTGTTATTTAGGTATTTATTTTTTACTTATAAGGAAAGGGGGGTGATTTGAACTTTTACATCTTTTTTATTTTTTATATATTTTTTTACATTTTTTTTTATTTTTTTTTTACTATTAGAAAGCTCAAATATGGGCTTATATATTGTGGCTTTTTTTTTTTTCTTTATGAGCAATTATCAGAAATCCATGAGTTGCTCATTTCTTATCCTGGCCTGCCATCTAGTGGCCAGAATAAGAATTGCACTTTGAAAACTGTAATCCTCACCAGCGAGGATTACAGTTTTCATATGGTGTACAGACACCCCCAGATTGGCCACACAGGTGTCTGTACACCACCCGGAAGCGAATGCTTCCGGGTTGAAACGCAACTAGATGCCGTGATCACGTGTGATCACGGCATCTAATCAAGCAGGAAGACGCCACCGATGGCGGTAAGTAGCGGCAAGTCTCTGCTGTTAGAAACAGCAGAGACTTGCCGGCCATGACGCCCGCCGCACCCGCGAGCGGGCGCCATGTGCCCGCATCGCCCCAGCGCCGTACATGTACAGCGCTGGGCGTGAAGGGGTTAAAGAGCTTCCAGAATGTTTATAAACATGCTATCTGCATGGGGTATGTGCAGATAGGATGTATATAGCCATATGGCTGACGTGAAGGGGTTAATAGGAGCAGATGCTTGCCCATGTTAATACACATACACCGTAGTGCCAGTCTTTTGTTCAGAACAAGTGATAAAAATGATGCCTTAATGGAGGTAGGTGCCTACCTGGTTATAAACACACAAATATTAATATAAGCAAAAACAGCGTCTTGTTCTGAACGAGCCTGGAAAAATTCTGCCTTTTATTTGGGAACAGCAGCAGTACAGTTTGGATGTGGAAAAGGTAAGGTGTATACAGGTAATAGTGGTGTGTGGCAGCAATAGTAGCAGTAGCAATAGCAGCACAGCTTAGACCATAAAAGGAAATAGATATGTGTGCAACTGTGTAGAGGTGGTGTTAGTAGTATTAATAGTGGCAAATGTCTAGTGGTAATGATAGTGGAAGTAAGGAAAGTAGCAGCTGAGGTGGCAGCAGCAGCAGCCATACAGTACAGAAAAATATAGTAGCCAGAAAAACAGCTGCATTGACGTTAAATAGCCACTGTTAGCCATGGCAGATCTCTTCAACTGCCTCAGCCAGAGGTGTCAGAATCCTCATGGATCCATGTGTTATTTAAGTTTATTCATTTGGGTGGGTCCTAAAACCTTAAAATGTTCTTCAATTATATAAATGGTAAAAAGTTTAAACCCAAAAGTGTTCGACCTTTACAGAGTGATGAGGGAGAAGTTGTAGAGTATGATAAAGAGAAAGCAAAGTTATTAAATTTTTTTTTTCTCCATTGTATTCACTGAGGAAAATAACTGTCAGATGAAATTAAAATTGGCCTGTCTGACCCAGGAAGAAGTGCAGCGGCATCTTAAAAAGATTAAAATAGACAAATTGTTGTGACCAGATGGCATACACCCCCGTATCCTAAGAAAATTAAGTACAGTAATAGATAAGGTAGAATGAATCAAAGTATCTGAAGTGGACTTCGATCTTGGACTTGGATTTTCAGGGAAAATTTGATTCGCCGCCAAGCCGAATTTCCTTGTGCATGGTGGTAATGAATCAAATTTCCCTAAAATCGGAGGTGGTGGTGGAGGAGGAATCATACTCATCTCATCCATTTGCATGCGAAGAGGCCCCCTGCAGCCATCTTGATTGAAGATCCTGGGTGAAGTCTCATCACGTCACCTCGTGAGATTTCGCTTGGTATCTTCAATCAAGATGTCTGCGCCAGCCTCTACACAATCAAGATGTTCATCTCAAGTGTCGTGATCAGTGATCAATGCGGCATCTGAGGGGTTCAATGACGGGGAGCGGCGCAATTTTCATGAAGCTAATTTCTTTGTGAAATTCGGTGAAGCAGCCAAATCGAAATTTTGGTAACTTCGCTCACCACTAGTAATAGACAATCCCTTATTTCTGATATTTAAGGACTCTATAATGATGGGGTAGATTCCACAGGATTGGAGATTAGCAAATGTGGTGCCAATATTCAAAAAGGGGTCAAAAGCAGAGCCCAAAAAGTATGTGCCGGTAAGTTTAACATCTGTGGTAGGTAAACTATTGTTGAAGGTTTTCTTGGAGTACCTCAATGAGTTTATAACACCATATCATCACAGCTTCATGAGGAATCGGCTATGTCAAACTAATTCAATCAGTTTCTATGAGGAGTTAAGTTCTAGACTCAGTGAGTCAACAAATATTCGACTATCTTGGTACTGTGCCACATAAATGGCTAGTATATAAAATGAGAATGCTTGGGCTGGGAGAAAATGTGTGTATGTAAGTAAGTAACTGGCTCAGTGATAGAAAACAGAGGGTGGTTATTCACGGTACATACTGTACTCAGATTGGGTCACCATCAGTAGTAGGGTACCACAGGGGTCAGTATTCTCTTTAATTTTTTTTTATTAATGATCATGTACAAGGCTTGCACAGTAAATTATCAGTTTTTGCAGATGACACAACTGTGTAAAGTAATTAACACTAAAGAGGAGTATTCTGGTACAAATGGATCTGGCTATGTTGGAGACTTTGTAGAGAAGTGGCAGATGCAGTTTAACACTGGCAAATATAAGGTTATACACATGGGAAGGAATAATCCAAGTTACTAGAGATGAGCGAACATACTCGTCCGAGCTTGGTGCTCGTTCGAGCATTAGGGTATTCGCATATGCTCGCTACTTTGACAAGCATATCGCGATCCTCGTGGAAATGGCATCTTCCTCTTCCTGCATGTTAGGCACCTTTTCTCAGCCAATCAACATGCAGGAGAGTCTTTGGTACCTCCTAGCATCACGTGGGGCCCCTACAAGTCAATAGCAGGGATTGGCTGGCCAGATCAGATGACCTGGGAATATAAGAATCTGGTCCCGCGCTGCTCGCGTCAGACGCTGCCTGCATGAGATTAGGGATAGAGCTGCTGTCTGTCAGGGAGAGTGTTAGGGCCTCAATTTAGATGTTGGTTAGGCAGGAATCACCCACAAAGAACCCAACAGACCTTCTAAGGCAGTGGTTCTCAACTCCAGTCCTCGGGACCCACCTGCCAGTCAGGATTTAGGAATATCCCACAGAATGAATACCTGTGGTAAGTCCTGATGGATGGACGCTAATTATATCAGCTGGTCTAAACTAAGGAAATCCTGAAAACCTGACTGGCAGGTGGGTCCCGAGGACTGGAATTGAGAACCACTGTTCTAAGGGCTACAAGCACCTTTTTTTGGTCTCCTCCTGGCTGCTGGCTGGGACTTGTAGTGGAGCTACAGCCATCTTGGCTGCACACTGTTAGGGCGTGAAATTAGAATGTGGTTAGGCAGGAATCATCCACAAAGAACCCAACAGCCCTTCTAAGGGCTACAAGCACCTTTTTTTGGGGGTCTCCTCCTGGCTGGGACTTGTAGTGCAGCTACCGCCATCTTGGCTGCACGCTGTGCACAGCGACTGGTGGTAGAAGGGACAGCACACGGTCCACACAGATCCAAAAGAAATTGCCCAAAGCCCTCTCAGTACTCATTTTTGCTGCTGCTGGTGCTGCTGCTGTACCTTGGCTTGCTGGGATCTGTAGTGCAGTCTAGGGAATACTTTTTTTTATCATTTCTATACACTACAGTCCAGTGAACAATTATGTAGTGTACTGTACAGTAGCGTCAGTCTAGGGAATACGCTATTTCTCAGTTATATGTACTCCAGTCCAGTGAACAATTATGTAGTGTACTGTACAGTAGCGTCAGTCTAGGGAATACGTTATTTCTCAGTTATATGTACTCCAGTCCAGTGAACAATTATGTAGTGTACTGTACAGTAGCGTCAGTCTAGGGAATACGTTTTTTCTCTCTGTTATATATACTACAGTGCGGTGAACAATTATTTAGTGTGCTGTACAGTAGCGTCAGTCTAGGGAATACGTTTTTTCTCTCAGTTATGTATACTACAGTGCAGTGAACAATTATGTAGTGTGCTGTACAGTAGCGTCACTCTATAAAATACGTTTTTTCTCAGTTATATGTACTACAGTCCAGTGAAAAATGGAGTGATTTGCAGTAATATAGCCGCCATTTAAAGACTACATTTTTTCTCAGTTATATGTACTACAGTCCAGTGAAAAATGGAGTGATTTGCGGTAATATAGCCGCCATTTAAAGACTACGTTTTTTTCTAATTTATATCTACTACAGTCCAGTGAACAATTCTGTAGTGTGCTGTACAGCAGCGTCAGTCTATAAAATACGTGTCAAGGTTGGGGTACACAGAAAAGGGAGATGTGATCCCTGAGCTCTCCCCAACCCCTGTCCCTGCCTAATTGCCTCCGTGTCCTAGGCGACACGGCGACAACCATGAGGACTGCAATTACACTACTAAGGTGCAGGGAAAAGGGACAACAAACAGAGACGAACAAAACACAGAAGAATGGTCAACTAGCCGCGTCAGAAAACCAGAGAGAACGTAAGTAAAAATCAGGAGACGGTAGAGTAGTCAGGTACGAGCCAAGGGTCAAAAATGAGCAGTCAGGATACACACGATACAAGAGCACAAGCAGGTATAGCAAGGATTTGCAAAAACCGGCAAAGACCAGAGAAGAAGGCAGGTATTTATGCAGGAAGATATCCCACCCCCAGGTTCTGAATGGACCCGATTCTGAGAAGCCACTC